>PVKA01028598.1:0-29206 GCA_004027165.1 Ctenomys sociabilis
CCCAGGCCCATCTTCTGGCCCATAGCCCGTCCCATGACAAATGATATTCCATCAGCTCCATCTGGACTGACTCTCCATGGCGGGCACCTCTGCCAGGGGGGTCTCCTTTTCCCACTTCCACTGGGGAGGGGAATGAAAGGCCCCAGGCCTCACAGGCAGCTGAAGCTCCCCTGAGTCTCTTTAGAGAATGCAGCTGGCCTTGTTTCCTGCTCATAAGCATCTGCTTAGCTGGCACAGTGTTGAAGCCCCAGGGGAGACAGTTCCCCCTCAGAGCTGCCGCCATTGGAGATGCAAGAGAGAAAAGCCAAGTGGGCTCAGGAGGGACCGGGTGACTTGGGAAGCAAGGGAGGGAGGCAGCCACAGGGCTAAGACGGCTGTCTTAAGCCAGTCTCAGTAGCTGTCACAGTCTCAGGGGAGCTGGCTGCACCATGGCTTTCATCTCACACACCTTGGTCCTCCATAGTTGCCTGGAGAATCCAAGACCCAGAGAAGGGCGGGGCATGAGGGGTTGTATCCTGCTTTAGCCTGGGCTGAGGTGTGAAGCAGCTGCAGTCATAGGGGCCATGATGCATGGCGTCTGGGGTCCTGGGTTTTGCCTGTACAAGTCATCACTGCCTCTTAGGTTTTCTTTTTCTTTTAATGTATTTAGTACAGGGTCTACAGGGTCTCAGTACACAGACTGGACTTGTAGTGATTCTCCTGTTTTCAGTCTCCTAAGAGCTGGGATTACAGGCACACACCACCATGCCCAGTCTCATTGCCATCTGAGTGCACCCTGGGGGTTGGGCCAGCAAGGCATGCTGGGTATGGAATCCCGGTCCCTGTGCCTGCCTTAGCAGGTGTTTTAATTCACTGAGCTATGTGGCAGGCCCTGGTTTCTTAGGTTTTCTTCTGTTTCTTTCCTTTCTTTTTATCTTTTTGAGACAGGGTTTCACTATTCAGACTGACCCTGAACTCACTTTGTACCCCAGGCTGGCTTTGAACTCACAACCCTCCATGCTATCACACCTGGCATCATTATGCATATTACCTTGAACCTGTCTTACAAATTCAGGAGCCAGATACTATTGTGATTGTGATCCCCATCTTACAGATGAGGGAGCAGAGCAGTTCCTTGGCCTGAGCAAGGTCACATAGCAAGTGAGAGAATCACTGCCCTCTCCTAGAGACCCCACAGACAAGGCTCGCACCTTTCGGGAAACTCAGAGCAGGCCCCCAGGTGGGCTTGTGGGGCTTTCCTTGTGCTGTGAGGCTGGGATGCAGGATGCGTACTTGGGAGCTCTCATCAGCCTGTGCATGGTGCTGCGAGAGAACTGGCGTTGGCCTACACCTGCCAATCACGGGCATCCACATCTCAGGCCACAGCAGGTATTTCCCTGGAGAGAACACAGCAGAAACTTGGAACAGAAGAGCTATTTATTATTCAGGATAACTGCACTATTTAATTTACTATTAATAATAGCTCTTGAGTCAACCTTCTCCGGAGACAGAGAACTGAAGGATGTCCCTCTCTTCCCACCCTCCTCCCTCCAGGCCTCCTTCCCTTTCCCTGGAGATTCAGCCTCCAAACACTGAGCTGCTGGGAGGTGGTGTGGGGCAAACAGAGATCCCATCACATAGCAAGCCTGCTGTACTCTTCCTTGCAGAGCAGAGCTCAGCTGTTCCTCTGTGGGTCCTTGATGCCATGCCCCTCAGCTGACAGATCTCTAGGGGACAAACAGGGATCTGTCCTCACAGAAAGAGCAGGAGGGTGGAGGCCAGGAGGACTTCTCCAGTCAAAGTCAAGGACAAGCTGGGCCCAATGCTGTGGGGATCAAGGAGGCTAGAGACCCATCCTGTGCCCTCAGTGCCCAGTGGGGGCAGTGAGAGGACACATCCAGGGAGGAACAGGGCCAGGGAGCCAACTCAAGCAATGCTTGACTTGGAGTTCATGACTCAGGAGACAGAGAACTAGACACACTGGGTTCCCACTCATGGCCTCCCCTAAGGGCGTTTTCTTCCTGAGACTGGGAATGTGTGGTGTTCCAGAGAGGCAGCAACAGGGACAGGCACGTGACCAGTGCCATGTCAGGTAAGTGCCTCTTCGGAAGGATCACCCTGTTCCCAGAGAACTCATGGGAGATGAAGACTCCATCGTCCAAAGCAGAACTCAGTGCGTCTCTTGGCCCTATGGCTGCAGGGGGCTCCTGGGTGATTCTTCATGGTGGCACCCAGAACCAGGCAACTCTTGTTCTTGACTCTGCATCCCTCCACACTGGGATTTCCGTGTATTCGTGGCTGGGTCCAAACTCCCAAAGGACAGAGGTCGTTTCTCTCCTCTAACCTGCTTGGCTGTGCAGAGCTGGGGGATGGCAGCTGCTCCCAGGGCTGGTGGGGTGAAGGCCACTCAGGCTGCAGGGCAGCATCCTGTCCCACTGGCTCAGAGGACAGCAGCTAGTCTTCTTTTGCCAACCACTCTTTGCCCTGTGCATTTGTAGAGTGGGCTGAATCCCAGACACAGGGGGTGGGTGGGTGAAGGGTCTTTGTCCATCTGGCAGATCTGACACTGGTTTTCATGGCAGAGCCAGGTCCTCCATATACGCACACAATGCACTCCTGGCCACACACACACACACACGCACACACACACACACACACACATCGCTGTGCATGCAGGCAGCTCTCACTGTGACGGCCCCCACTCTTTATTCAAGGAGCTGTCTCTAATGTCTGAATGGGTGCTTGAAGACTCCGTCTTTGCAATTAACATGCCACTGCAGTATTATTAGCCTCTGATAGGCAGGTCTGCCTTTGCCAAAGACTATAAATATGTGAAGCCAATGACTCAGCAAATCTGTTGCTATTTTTCTTACAAGTCCATGCGGATCTGTGTCTGTGTACACCATGGCCCCATCTCCCAGCAGCGCCCATGGCTTGTATCCATGACAACGCAGTCCTCCCCAATAAGGCACTCTGCTGACAAACCCTGGGAGTCTCCTCAGCCCCCTCCCCACCACGAAGAAGGCACCCAGCAAACCAGAGTGGCCCTGATGAGCAGCCGCTACTTTCTCAGTGACTTCAAGGCCCAGGCAAAGCCAGGCCTCCAAGTCCTTCTTCCCCTGTGGGTCTGTGGCCAAGACCCGGTCACCTATGTAAGGAAAGTGCCTGTTGCGGGGGGCAAATGGAGAATTGGGCACTCATAGAGGAATGATGGCTAGGGAGGCAGGGAAGAGGGGCAGTGTCCTGGGCCAGAGGGAGGCTGGGATGGGGAAAGGCAACAGCCATCAAGAATGGGGAGGGGGTGTTAGGGAGATGGCTTAGTGGAATAAGTGCTTCCCTGGCAAGCACAAGAGCCTAAGTTCAATCCCAGATTCCATAAAAAAAAAAAAAAAAGAATGGGGAGGGAGTCATTGTGGGACAAACACTTGGGCCTCATCTTCTGAGGTTGTCTTCCGATGCAAAGAAGCTGTGGATTAAGGAAAGAGCATGGCTCTGAGTCCCCCTGCCACCCCGTGTTTCTCCCATGAACATTCACATTTGCCACTTCGGTGCCAGGCTAGGCATGAAGACCTAGCAGTGACTCAGAAAGATCTTTCCTCCTCCACACTCTTGGTCTCAGAGAGAAGACAGGTGGCTTGCATTCTAGCCGATGCCCAGGAGTTCTAGAGGTCAGGAATGACCAGAACAGTGGGCAGCAGAAGGGTGGTAACCAGTGGGGTGATCTAGGGGCCAGTGGCTTGGGCAGCCTAGCGCCGTGCAGGTGGGAGGCATGGATGGGGAGCAGGCAAGTGACAGACTTACACCCCAGAGTTCTAGCTCTGGTTCCTGCTGGTGACAGTCTTTTAAGAAAGCTACCCAAATTTTCTGGACTATGAATGGGAGACGATGCCTACTGAAGGTGAGAATAAATAAAACATCTTGTCCTGAGGACACTTAGTGCCTACTGTGCTAACTAGATGCCAGGATGGCCCTCCTGTTGCCTGCTTTCTGCCAAGGACAAATGAGGGACTGGGCTGGGTAACACCTACAGGCTCCGACTTTCCCTGTCCTCAGTTTCCCCTCAGAACAGGGAGAAACAGGCTTTGGAAATGAAGGAAAGGAGGTGGACTCATTCAGTGAACAAAACCTGATTGGCAGGTTAGCCAGGAGAGAGGGGAGAGGGTAAGAGAAGCCTGGGCCTTTACACAGAGGAGAAAGAAGCTGCAAAGTCCCTGAGCCCAGCTGCTGGAGAAGTTGCTGATCACTGAGCAGAAGTCGGCCTCATTTGGGGGGCATTTCCTGCTTCCAGGTCTTGGCCTTAAGCTGAGAGAAGCTCAGGGTCCTGGTGTCTCCTGCAAATCCTATGGTAGGAGAAAAGCAACCTCATTCTGCCGGCCTCAGCATTTCTAACTGGAGAGGCTGGTATAACAATCAGGGATGCGTGGATTGCAAGCAAGAGAAAACCAATCACAGCATCCTGCATGGGAGGGGAATATTTGTTCCCTAGCAGAAATCTGGGGCTATGCAGTCCAGGGCCACCAGGCTGTTGGGGTTCCTTCCCTTGTCTCTGTTCTTTCTATTATCCATTGTGTGGAAGCTTTTGTCTTCATGCTTGTTGCCTGAAATGAGCAAATAGCTGCAACAATCTAGATCCATGTCCAAGTCCCAGGTGGGGAGAAGATGGAAAGGCCAAAGGGAAAGTCAGTCTGGACCTTTGAAAGGAAGCACTTGGAGGGCTCCGAATGCAGTGCAGCAATAAAGCACTTGCCTCACATGGGCAAGTCCCTGGATTGTATTTTCAGCACAGCAGAAAAATAAAAAAGGAAAAAAGAGGGTCCCAAAGCCCCACCATGTCCATTGGCTTCCTGTCACTATAATGAAAACTTGAGATAATTAATTTATAAGGGAAAAGGCTGGCTTTGGCACTCAGTCTCAGGGGCTCCAGTTCACAGTCTGGCAGAGCCATTGCTTTGGGCTGCTGGGTGGTCACAGTGGAAAGTGCAAGGCAGAGCCAACTGCTTGGTTGGCTCACCAGCAGAAAGCAACTGAGGAAGAGAAGGGGCAGGATCCCATCATCCCCTCAGAGGACATGCCCCAGTGCACCTAAAGCCCTTGTACCCTCCTCTTGAAGGTTCCACACCATCTCAATAGAGAGCATCCACCTGATTACTTTACTTTCATCTCCTTGTCCAGAAATGGGTCACATGGCCATCTCTAGACCACTTTCAGGAAGGCAGTAAGAGTCATGGGGAGGCTTGGGTAATCAGGATAATTGTCTACAGCCCTCAGCCTTGGATGAGGCAGAGAAGCAAGCAGTCATACTACAAGGGCTGCCCGTGCATGGGCATCCAACAAATTCTACCGTCCTGGAGCCCAATAGAAGAAAGAATCTTTTGGCACAAGTTAAATAGAAAGGAAGGCACAGCTCCTCCATGGGCGGGATCATCTGTGGGGCTGAGTCTACAAAGCCCTTTCCTTGCCTTTGCAGAATGGGAGTTTAAATAGAGCCAGACTCAAACCTATAGTTGAGAGGACCTGGCCTCTTCCTCAGTCTGGTTTCTGAGGAGTCTTCCCTTGGGGGCTGGAGGAAGGACAGTGGGCACTCTATGAGCACTAGGGAAGTACAGAGTAGCATGGCAGGGATCAGCGCTCCCCAGGCATGTTCACCAAGTCACCCCACACAGCATCAGAGAACCAGGCCTTTTCCCTGGTTTCCCAGTGTTGCCAGACACACTCTTCCCCATGGAGGCCTGAGGCCTGTTACCTCACAATCTTATCACCAAGCCAGGCTACCTGGGTCTTTCAGAGCTTGCTGGTGATTCCCCCTGTTCAGTTTCAGATGTTGAGAGCAGAGCTGATCTTCAGGCCTAGTGACAAAGGCCCAGGACCTAGCATCCAAAGCCTGTATGACCTTGGGTAAGTCAGCCAACCTCTCTTGGGCCTTTAGTGACACTGTGGCTGCCTCTGCTTGAAGTCAAAGTGCTTGGCTGCACACAAAACATTGCATTCCTCTTCTGCTCTCCTGCTGTGCCCAGGCCTGTCTTCCTTCCTTAGAGGGGCAGCTTGCCAGCTCCTCTCCTGGCCACTCCCCCAGCAGGGCTAGGGCAGCCATAGCAAAAATAGCCGTGGGGTTATCATTACGACCTGTTCTGTGAGCTCAGGGCTCAGTCCTTTCACCAGCTCTGGGACAAAGATAAGGTGGCAGATGTGATCACATGATGTCAGAAAATCTGGAAAGAGACAGTGAGTCCATGGGCCAGGGAGGTCTCCGCTGGGCCACCAGCCTCAGTCTCTGGCTCCCTCCTTTCTTCTGATGGTGTGCAACTGTGTCCAGGCCAGGCAGGAGTTGCCCAGAACAGCTCCTGCTGTGTGACATTCATGTGTTGTCATGGGGGATATCCTCTCTGGGCTTCCCCAGCTGGCGTGGTTTCAACCCAAGCTCAAGTGGTGAGACAGGGGCTTTGGGGGTGCAAGCCCAGCCTGCTGGGTTGTTAGTGCCCAGAGCTCTTGGCTGTCCTTGATAACCCAGCTTCCCTCACAAGCCCTCTTTCTTACAATCTCGCCATCCAAACCTGCTGCTTACCAGAGAGCTACTGGCCAAGAGGGATCGAATAAAACCCCTCCCGGAGGCAGCTGCTCCTGACTAATAAGGGTTTTCAGAGGGGAGCAGCAGGTGGAGAATGGCCTTCCAGGCCTACAGCCAAGCGCTAATGGTGGAATTTCAAACCAGGTCTCTCTTGCCCAAAACATTTCCCCATCCTGAGCCAGCTTCGCCCCACCTATCATTTGGAGACTGTAGTCAGGAAGGCTGGAGGATAATCCATAGCCAGGGCTCCAGGGTTTGGTCTACACCCCACAATGGCTGGCTCTGCTGCACCTCATCAAGAAGATTAAGGGTAATTGAGTGGCCACTCTCTCAAGGCTACTTGAGAGATGGAGGTTGGCCTGAAACCCTCTCATTAAATGTGCTCATCCTGGGATTTGAGAGCTGCTTTCAAAACGCAGGGAGCCCATCCAGGTCTTCTACTGCCCAGAGCAATCATTGACAGCAAACACTGTTGTGTCACAAATATGCTACTGTCCTCTCCAGCCTACAAGGTGGACACCATCCCTACCCCACCTTTACCATCTTCAGTTCGCAGCAGAAGAAACTGAGGCTCACAGAGGTGCTGCTGAATCTACTGCAACTACGTGAAATGTCAGGGCAGAGCCGGGTGTGGTGGCGCAGGCCTATAATCCCAGCACTTGGGAGGCCAAGGCAGGAGGATTGTTGTGAGTTCGAGACCAGCCTGAGCTACAAAGTGAGCTGAAGGCCAGCCTGAACTGCATAGTGAGACCCTGTCTCAAAAAGACAAAAAATAAAAAATAAATAAATAAATGTCGGGGCTGGGAGATGGCTCAGTGGAATAATAAACGCTTCCCTGGCAAGTGCAAGGGTCTGAATTCAATCCCTGGTTCTGCAAAAAAAAAAAAAAAGAAATGTCAGGGCAGCCCGGGGTCAGCAGGTGTCTCAGTCACTTTCTGGCCCCTGGGACAAAATACCAAACACCACTTCAAGGAGGTGGGGTTTATTTTGGTCCATATTTTCAGTGCTTCAACACAGGAAGGGCATCATGAAAGGGCTTGGGTAGAGGAAAACTGCTCACCCTAGGGCAGCCAGGAAGTAGAGTGAGAAAGGAGGAGCTGGGGACGAGAACACAGCCTTCCAGACTGCACCCCCAGAAACCCACCTCCATCCAGCCTGGCCTCACCTCCAATCAGCGTACTCGCCAGGAGTTCATCCACAGGAAGCCAGTACGGAGCGTGGTGCCCCTTGGATCCATCCATACACGCCCACAAGTACCAGACTCCTGGGACCGTCCAGGGCCAGAGTCCGTCCTGCTAAGCTCTAGAAACTGCCTCTTTCTGTGAGTCAGAACCAGCCAGCGGGGCTTTGTGGGCCCAGATCAGGCTATACCTACTGGCTCTCAACCTTCCCATGCCGTTTCGAAGGCCTGTTCCTATAACAGCCTTTAACATTCCACGGCTCCCCAACCCTCCAGGCCCACACTGCTCCTCTGCCAGCCCCCGCCCCACCCCGCCAGCCTCGCCGTCTCCCTTCTGCCCTTTCACTTCAGCCTTCCGGCACCCTCCTGTCTCTCAAAGCTCCTTCTTCAGGAAGCCTTTTGTCTCCACTCTTGTAACTGCACAGGGAAATAAATTTCAGGTCACACCTCTGGAAAAAAACAAAGGAAGGACTAAAATCTCCCTCAAAAGTATAGCACTACAATGTTACCAAATAAATAATATACGTGTAGCGCTCAGCACAGTGCCTCATGGACAGTGAGGTACCCCACAAAGGGAACAGGACCCACGTCAGAAGCATCCTTCTTGTAGAAAAAGGAGGAAATAAGAGGAGGGAATTCACTGGGCGTAGTGGCACAGCCCTCTAATCCCAGCTCTTGGGGAGGCTGAGGCAGGAATGTCACAGGAAGGAAGGAGTTCAGCCTAGGCATTCTAGAGACCCTGTCTTATTTTATTTTTTGTTTTGCACAGGGTAGCAGCTCAATCACATTTTTTTTTTGGGGGGGGGGTCAGGTATCAGAAATCAAACTCACAACCTCATGCTCGCCAGGCACCGAGCTATATCCTTGGCCTGAGACATGTCTTAAAATTTAAAAAGATAAAAAAGGGCCAGGGATGAAGATTAAAGGCTATTGGTTCAATCCACCCCCCTCAAAAAAAAAAAAAATCTAATCAGAGGAATGATTTGCTGGTAACTGTCCTCCAAGCTGCATCTTGGCCTCCTGAAACCCAGTGTGCCGAACAGGGCTCTCTCTAACCTTCAGCACATCCTGCGTTGCTGGCATTTCCTTCTGGGCCCTGGAAACTCTGTGTGCCACGGGGTCAGGCAAGCCTTGGGCTGGCTCCGACCCCTCCCCGGGCCCCGTGCAAGCACTCATTATCTCCCTTCCAAGTCCGCCAGGCACTGGGCTGATGCCAGCCCCAGCCTTTGATGGAAGACTTAATTACCTTCCCAGGCAGAGGGAGAGGATAATGAGGAGCAGATGAAAAGCCTGGTGAGGCAGCTCCTCTCCAGGGCCTGAGCACCCAGCAGGCCCTCCGTCCCCCTTGAGGGTGGGCCTCTGGCCCAGCATGACTTTGGATGCAAGGCTGTGGGTGTGGCCCAGCGTCCTTCCTGGTGCACAGACCCCAGGGCTGGCCCTCCCCTGTGGCAGAGCAGGGTCAGGATCACCCACAGCAGGCTAGCACGATGGGCAGCTGGTGGAGGAAATGGCAAAGCTAGATAAATGCCAGAGTTTCTGGGCTTGTAGAGCCTTGGAATCCTGAGGGGATGGGATGGAGTGGGCCATGGCTGGGAGAAGCAAGAGGTGGGAGAGTGCAGGGAGGAGCCTCGTGGAGGGAGGTTGGGCAGACTGAAGATCCCCTTACAAGGCAGGGCTCACGGGGCCAGGGAGATGGCTCAGTGGAATAAGTGCTTCCTGGGAAGCACAAGGGCCTGAGCTCCATCCCTGGTTCCACCAATAAGAAAGGCAAGAACCAGGTCCTGGACTGTCCCTTATAGGTCACACAAGACAAGGGGCTATTTTGTTTTTCTGCCATCTTCGGGAATGTCACTGTGCTCAGTCCCACGGCTGCACACAAGGCCTGCAATGATCCCTAGGCACCCCTAGAGCACTAAGGTAGAGAGGAGCCTGAGGGCAGAATTTCTTCCTGGACCTGAGCCCCATCCCATCACTGCACCCAACTGCCCATCTGAGCTGTGTGTCCAGAGGCATCTGGGGGAAGCACGGGGACGCTCGGGTACTGCTCTCCATGCTGCCATTTACCGGGTTTTGATCCTGAGCAAGTTACATTACGCTTCCAAGCCCCAGTTACCTCATCTGCAAAATGGGGATTGGAACTATCTGAGGATTGTAGTGAGGATTAAAAAAAGATAATATATGTGAAATGCTTAGCATAATTCCTAATGTGGGGCAGAGCTGCCAAGTGCAGGCTATGATTATGGTTGTTATTATTAATCCCATGGGACAGTAGCTCAGCCTTTTCAAATTTCAGGTTCTCTTGTGATAAAGCACACAAACCTTAAACTCCTCCCTCAAACAGAATAGGACTTAAAATGTCAAAGAAATAAAAGGTCGAAGCAGAAACAAAAAACCAAATCTAAGCACTTAGTGCATAGAATGTGCTTTTCAGACTGCAGAGCCCCCAGACCCATCCTACCACGCCACAAAGAGAACCCTCAGGGCACAGCGTGGCCCTTCCCAGTGGGCTCCCTCCTCTCCACAATGGCCAACTTCCCGGCTCCTTCAGGGAAGACTGAGGGAACAAGGAAGCTCTTTGGAATACAAATACTTCTGGACCCACTGATCCTAGCAGTCACCCCATTCTCACGCTAATGAGAAAGATTCCAGAGCTGCCAGAAGGTGAAATTGACTAACCTAGGAAACCTAGCCAGAGCCTGGACACGCCATCCAGCTAAGTTCCTGGGGCTGTGGGCCCTGGAATGAGACCCAGTGAGCCTCAAGGTGAATGTGGGGAGTGAGTGAAGGTCCAGAGGCAGTGGTCCAGGGCTGGGGAGATTCAGACATAGACCTGACACACGTGCAGGAAAGGGACCCTTGTGGGTAGCTCAGGCCCAGCAGGCAGGATCCCCAGGCCAGGCTGGGTAGAGGTGGGGAGCAGACAGAGCAGAGAAGGATAGATGGGTAGATGGCCCACTGAATGCCCATAGGATGTTGTTACAAACAGGTCCTAGACCTGGACAGTCCTTCCCTACTTTGGAACTCAGAGAACGTCTACTTGTCCTTCAAGGCCCAATTCTAATATCAGCTCCCTGGTAAAGCATTCTTCCACACCTCCAAGCTAACTCCCTCCTCTGTCCCCCATTTCTCCTATCTCAGTGGCCCCCTCAATGTGGCTCTGCCTCTTCCTCTAGCCTGTGAAGGCTCTCGGCTGACTCTAGGACCCAGTGTGGGGCCTGGCAATCCATGTGTCTCAAGAAACAGTTGCCGTCTGAGTGACTGAGCAGGGTGCTTCCTATAAGAAATAGGCTGTGATTTCCACGCCTGCACTGCCTTTGGCACAAGGAAGGCTGCGTACCCAAGCAGCAGGGAGCCCTCAGTGCAATTGATCTCTATGCCCAGCACCGGGTTCTCTCCGATAATTTCTGCTCTTAGCTATAGCTATGGTTTGCGGCTCACTTCCCACCTCCGGGTGTTGCACAATGCCTTTGCACCCAAGAACAATGCAGGGTGGACAGGCGGGAGAGCTAGCACTCACCCAGGTACAGCCCCCAGCGGATGTGGCCACATGCTGCTCTTCCAGATGCACAGTTCTGGGACAGCCCAGGAGCTCTCCCCAGGCCCAGTAGCTTGGGGCATTCCTCCCTGCTGCTTGGTAACCTGGATGATACGTGGGTAGGATAGAAGACATAAAAGGAAGAAAGACAAAGAAATTGGAACTCAAAACCCAGGATTTTTCAGGAAACTACAACTTCCGTCCCCCAGGCAAAGTCAGCAAGGCAGAGACATCAGTATTTTCTGGGTTAAATTTAGGCTTCTTTCCTTCCAGACTCAGGACACCCCAATTCCTCAGGAACCCTGAAAGTTCAGAAACTGGCTCCACTGGGAAAGTAAAGAGCTGGATCCTGAGCCTAAAATCGAGGAACAAATTGAAAGAATTCAAATAAACCTAACTGGCTGCTACCTGTCATATGAACCATCACCATTCAGGAGCGGGCACTTTTCTGGGTCTCCATCTCCTCAAGAGAAGCAGCAGTGTCCCCACTTCCAGGAGAAAGTGCTGCCCTTTCTTGAGGTCCCACACTTCTTTTCTTTGAGGATATATATACCTTTGCATTTCTGTCTAATAAAATCCTCCCCATGCCTCTTGCTCACTAATCTTGAACATTCTTTTCCTGCAACGGAAGTCAGTGGATGTGCAATCCTATTCTACGGGAGGGTGGGTTAGAGTCCACCTGCCAGCTTCGGCAGCCTCTGAGGACCCTGTTTGGTGACAAGACTCTTTCCTGTTGGCTGTTGTCCATGGAGACAGTGACTATGTGGCAAAATTTTCCCCACTGTGGAAACTCTCCTTTCTCACCAGCTCTCATACTGATTCCAGAGCTTCCTGTCTGATAAAACTCCATTTGGGCTTCCAAGGGTTCTCTGGGGTGCTTGGGAAGCGCCAATGGAGGAAGAGTTATTTGGGGACTCATGTCCTGAAATTAAGCACTTTGTCCCAGAGGGACGGAATGGGCACCTGGGGTGGGGTGGGGAGAGGGAAGTTGTTGGGGTTTGATGGGAAACCCATTTTGCCTTAATTGTATTGTGCACATTAAGCCAACAATGGCATGAGCAGGGGGGTGGGGGTAGACAGAGGGGATGGAGATAGAGCAGAAGACAGCTGTGGTGAGTTTGCAGAGGAGGGGAGGGGGGAGTGGCTGTGGATTCATGTGGGATATGGCTCAGGGATCTCTTGGCTAGGCAAGGGCAGCCCAACCCAGCTCTTGCCAACTGGAGCATAGAGAGGAGGGTAGACATAGGGCAGGAGCCCAGTCATTGTGTGGCAGCTGTTTCCAAGGTAGCCAGGGAGTGGGCCATGGGTTGTGCTCTGAGGGCCTGCTGGGCTCTCCAGGAAGCTGGTGAGGATGGTACCTTTCTCCTACATCGTCCCCTTGCCCCAGGGCTCTGAGACAGGCACCTCCCCCTGGCTGAAGCAGTCTGAGTCCCAGTGACAGTCACACCTGTCCAACCAGCCAGTGGGATCTTGCTCTGGGACTTTTGCGGGAACCACCTGGAAAGAGGTGTCTGCCACTGTCACCATGCTCAGCTGGGAGGGTGCAAGCTGAGGCTGCCAGGGTCCATCTGGCAGTGGCACAGAGGAAACTGTGGGTCCCCCATGACTTCCACTGAACAGTTGATCCAACTGTATGTGAAACTTTCCTTGTATTTCTTTCATTTTTTTCTTTATTTCATTCTTAGACAATTTGGAGTTGTTTTTCTTTTGCTGATTTGTATTTTAGTAAGGGTCTACGGATCAGACTCGGAGTGATCCACCTGTGTTCAGCCTCCCAAGGAACTGGGATGGAGCTGTTTTCTTTCTTTTCTTTATTTATTTAGAGACCAGGTCTTGTTATGTAGCCCAGGCTGGCTCAACGTCACAGCGATCTTCCTGCCCCAGCCTCCCAAGAGCTGGGATCACAGGTATGCTGCACCACCCTGTGTAAATGGTTTTCCTTTAATCCAGGGCACTTGACTGTCCTGACCAAAGCAGTCTTGCCCTCCTGTGATAGTTGTAACACTCTTCCAGCCAAGCCCTCTGCTTCCTCCTTGTCCCTCAGTCTGCTATCCACACTGTAGCTGGAGACTGTGGCCCATCAGCTGCTGTGACCTGCCCTTTCTCACCATCCCCACCTCTCTCTTTTCTCCTCCTGGTCCTTCATCCTGTCCCAGGCACAGGATCTCCTTGCTGCTTTTCCGCTGTAGTGAGCACTCCTTGCCCAAAGGCCTTTGCACTGGATGCCTTCCTGCACCTGGCATCCCTAGGGCTACAGGTCCTCAAAGCAACCCGTCCTGGCTCAGGCCTCCCAAACGCCAAACTTTCCTACAGGAAATAGCCCTGCCGCCCACCCCCCATCACTCCCTCTTCCTGACTTGGCTTTGTTTTCCCCTAGATTAGAATTTCTGTTCAACTTTAACCTTGATTTCTTTTACCTTCCATCTCTGCTTGCTGGATGGGAAGCCCCAGAGGGCAGGCTTGCTGCTCAGGGTTTAGGACTGAGCCTTCGCACTGTAAGTGTTTAGGATTCATAAGGTCAGTGAGGTCCTGTTAGGACCTTCTGTCACTACTTGGTTTGATGCTTCTCTTCCTGTTCCTCCTCCTTCTCCTCCAATGCTTCCTCTTCCTCCTTCTCCTCTCTTTCCATCTCCTGTTGGCCAACTCCCCTGGTAGGGACCTACCTCTGCCACCCCTTCCCCTCCCATCACACAGCCCTACCTGGCTCGGCCTAGATACTCAGCATGAGTCAGTCCAGTGAGGGTTCCCACCCTAGGGCAACCTTTTGCAGGTGCCCAGGTCAGGTGGGCACAATCAGATGGTTCATTTCCTCCCTGACCAGCAGCTTCACTGTGGGTGGCCTCAGAAGATACATCTTTCTTAATAGAAACAGCAGGATGGACCGCAGGCCCCTGGCAGCAGCCTGTGCCTCTCCTGGCAGAGGCAGGCAAAGGTGTTTGATTAACAGCGAGTTGGAGGAGGCAGGAGTTACAGTACCCGCTGCCACTGGACGTGCTACTCAAAGATCTGGGGTTTGAAACAGTAAATGCATGAACGAAATCACCATGTCTCTGCTCAGTGCTCAGCTTAGCCCAGGCCTTTTCTGGCCTCCCCTCCTCCAGCTCTCTGCTGTTCAGAAGCAGCTGTGCTCAGGTGACCTTTGGCCTCCCACTTGGGGGGGGTCGGGCAGGGGCTGGGGCACATATACACAGGAAGTGCTGGCATCCTGACCAGAGAGAAAGCCACACACAAGGTCCCGGGGCTCATCCAGCTCGTTGAGGGGGCTGCTGTGGTAGAACCCACTTACTGCATTTCCTAGGGCCATGTACTCCCTTTCGTCTTAGTAACAGGACCTCAGATTTCTTCTGTTGTTGCAAAAAGCCCAGCTAAAAGGCATCCTCCCAGCAAAAAGGAATTCATGGTTTAAGACACACAAAAAGACTACATTTCCCAGGTTCCCTTAGAGAGAGAGGTCTTCCTGGTGGTGAGGTTGTAAGGTAGCTTTTCAGGCAGATATTTAGGGAGAATTTTGGAGAAATAATAACCCTTAAGTAGAAGATAAACAGACGGCACATAAACTTTATCTACTACTCTCCATATTTCTGTCTCTTGCCCAGAAACTGGGTATGATCAGAGGAGCTCGATCAGCTATCTGGGGCCCTGGAAGATGGAAGCTCGGTGACATAAATGGTTAAGTGCAGACAGAGAGAGGGGACAGTCACCTGGAGGCACAGGCTCAGATGATAGCGCCCTCCAGCGTCTCTTTCCCCGGAAGACCCTGTGGGTCTGGCTGCCAGGACATGGGCCCAGAGAGCATGGGGGCCGCTTCAAGGTCAGGACCCCAGAGGTCCCCAGGTTGTCCTGGGGACTCACACTGATGCCTGTGGTGTACTCGGGAAGGGAAGCAACTGTCACCTTAGATGCAGCCTTCACGTTTACCTTCATGACCTTCTGCTACAGCTCCTTACTCATGGGTTTTCTACTGTTTCTCTTCTCCCACCCAGGGCTCCCAGCTCCAGAGGCTGTCATGGAATTCAGACATCCAAGGCCAGTTGGCTGGTGCCATCCTTTCCGCCTCCAGGAGGAGGAAGCAGCTGAGAAGGCTGCCTCCTCCTGTTAGCCACACTGAAAGTCTCCTCCCAACTTGTCTTTCTTCCCTCCCCCTTGCCCACCACGACAGAGGTCAGGGACATAAACAACCCACGGTTTCCAATTAATTTTTAATTGCAACTTGAAATTCTTAATTGCAACTGAAATGCTATCTCCGGTGGTGGCGTGGGGGTGGGTACAGGTGACCCAGTTAGAGATGCGGGCCGGCTGCGGGGCCTGGCGCAGAGGCAGCAGAAGAGAGGCCAAAGGGCAGCCTGCTGATTACATGGGGTGCAGGGCACAGTGGTCAGGCTTCAGGCCTAGGGCTGGGCCGGTCCCCTCAGGGGCCAGGGACCTGGATTGTGGCCTAGGCCCTGGGGAAGACACCAGGAGAAGCCATTTGTCAGCATCTTGTTAGGGCAGGAGAGGGTCCTGACAGGATAATACCAAACTGCACTCAGCCAATTTGAGCTTTAGTGGCCCCATGGAGCTGTCTGGGGTGGGAGCTCCTTGGGGACCCTCATGGGAGACCAGAGTGGTTCCCAGCAAGGCTCAGGCTCCACAGAGGTAGCACAGGGAACTGCGGAAGCCTTAGGATTAGTCCCCAGGTTGTCCCCAGCTGCAAGAGTGGACACAGGGCACACGTGGAAGTAGGTGACCAGTTTGCCTGGAATTGAGGGGTTTCCTGAGACATAGGACTTCTGGAGGTGGTCACCCCAATTAGACACAATAAGGCTCCTTGACATCACCAGTCTTGGGGACAGAGGGACTGGGCTGAGACTGCCCTGGTTGAGTAGGATCTCTTTTTTTTTTTTTTTTGTCTTTTTGAGACAGGGTCTCACTATGCAGTTCAGGCTGGCCTTAAGCTCACTTTGTAGCTCAGGCTGGTCTCGAACTCACAACAATCCTCCTGCCTCAGCCTCCCGAGTGCTGGGATTACAGGCATGTGCCACCACGCCCGGCATTAGGATCTCTTGACAGCAGATGGACTGCCCTTTTGTTTCTCCTGCCCTAAGGACTCCAGCCATGTGTGCCCAGCTGTGCAGACCACAGGAGCCCCAGCCCCACTGACGCCTGGCTATTCCTCAGGGAGTGAGGTATGAGACTATTCTGGACTGCAATTTCTCTATCTGTCTTTTCTCTAGACCTGGGGTGGCCTGAGCTCGGTGACCTTAGTACTTGTCCTGTGGGGCTCCCAGAGGATGGAGAGACCACACAGCTGTGGCTGTCATCTGTCCCTTCCCTGCCCACCCCCGCCCACCCAAGATGCATTTGCAAACTTTCTGGCCGAGGCAGCTGGTTCTCTACAGGAGCTGTTACCTGAGAACTGACAGCCATGACAACAAATCCTGCCAGTCTTGCTGAGGGTTGGCCAGGGATGCAGAGCTGTGGGGCTGCAGGGTGGGTGGGAAAGGGGCTGGAGGGGAGGCAGGGGGGCTTCTGGGGTGCAGGAGTGGGTGGATCTAGGAAAGATGGGATTTTTCTGGGAGATGGAGCAGGTTCTGCTTAGTAACCTCCCACTTACTGGTTCATCCATTTATCTGCTCATTCATTCACTGATTCATTCATTCCACAGAGATTTAGGGCACAGCCACTATGTGCAGGCCCCATTCTGGGCACAAGGGCTTTCGGGAAGGGGATTGATTGAAGCCGGAATGTGCATCCCTGGGAAATCTTCTTTGGGGTGTGTGGAGCCTGGCGGCACCCTCAGTTTGCAGACGTACACCCTTGCTGTTCCACCATGAGCCAGGTCTAGGGCCAGATAGCAGGGATGGGGTTCTGGGGGCCACTGTATTAGGAAAGCTCTACAAACACTGCTGCCCAAAGGCTTCCTTTTGTGTTCTGCTTACCTGGTTGGGGTTGGTGTCCTTTAGGAGTCCTGTCACCAAACCTAAAGCCAGGTGAACACCACACCGAGGGACCACACAGAGGGACCACACATGCTCATCTGCTTCCTGCCAGTTCTCTCCCTGGGCCGCAAGGCCCGGCTGCCCTCCCTGTCTTGGTGTGGTTTTCTTTCCCTCTCCTCCTCCTCCCCCAGCTCCTCATATCTAAGGACTGCATGAGTCACTTCACTTTGAGCTGCCAGATGTGGGAGGCAGTTGCCTTGGAGTGGAAGCCAAATTTTCCCCTTTACTCTGAGCTCAGGGCTGGTGAGAGCCCCCATTATGGCTATCCCAGTTGTTCAGGAGGGCAGGGGAAGCTGCTTCCTCGAATGCCACCTCTGCCAGGTTCTGGCCTTCTGTCTTCTGTCCCTCCAGGGGGAAGGTAACTTGTCACCTCAGTGGCATGGGGCCTGGCTGTCTACACCCAGCCCAGGGGCACTGAGAGAAGGGCCCATCATCCAACCCATCGCAGAGCCCAGAACCCAATCCCAACCACTGCATCCAGGGAGTTCTCAGTGGGCCCCTCTGGTATACCCAGCTCTATGCTGGTGCTGTGGGAGAGACAGGAACAAATAAAGAAGGCCTTCACCTTCAAGGATTTGGCAGTCTGTTCAGGAGAAAAAATTCATTCAAATAGTGGTTCGTGGTTTTCCTCTGGGAGCATGTATCTCTTCCAGACATGGACTGTTGAGATCCCGTGGCTCCTTAACATGGGTGGCATCAGCAAGGAAAAGTCAGCCTGGAGGGTTAAGGTCCTCGTGGATGGTGGAGCGGAGCCCCGCCCCAAGGCTCTAATGCCTAACTGTGTCAGTGGTCCCATTGGAGAGGAGGCAGGACAGTGCTTAGGGCAGGGGAGGGGGGCCTCCTGTCGTCTGTGTCACTCCCAAGTGCATCTGCCTTGACCAGTTCCAGAGGAGCCTGGAAGACCAGAAAGACTGCATATGGTGGAGCAGGGGTGTCGTAAGGCTTCTTGAGTTTGGGTCACCCTCTTAACCAAGTCCAAAGCCGGGTTGGTCTGTTGGGAAGATCATTTCAAGGAGCCGATGGGGGGAGTTGGGACTGAGCCAGGAAAGGAGGACATTAGCAGAGAATGCAGCTCTACTCCCCAGATCCCCCAGGGTGGTTTGCTTTGCAGAAAGAGGGAATATTTATCCCCTGGCTCCTGTCCTCACTGGTCAGGCTTCCCTCAGCAGGTGGATGGTCACTTCCTGTCCTTCTGGCTTGTACCACCACCAGACGTGTAGGTTCCCGTAGTATCGGAGGAAAGCACAAAGCCCGCAGCCAGTGCTCGAGGTAGAAGCTGAGCTTGCACAGCGCAGTGCCACTGCTCCTGGCTGGGCTGGCAGTCGCTTCTGGCTCTGTGGCCCTGGGAGGCCTTGCCTCAGTGGACCAGCTCTATTGTTGTAATTCCTAGGTGCCTGGCAGGGCTCCCCCGGCCATTTCAAGAGGCACAAAGACAAGACATTAGTGGAAGAGAAAGAGAAGGCATCCACACCATCCCAGTTCATTTTGTAAGGGGCCATGGGGCTAGCCCGGAAGGGTGACCATCAGTTGCCATCCGGGTCCTTGGCTCCAACACAGAAGAACCAGGCATGGAGCTGTCTGGGCCCATCTCTGGCTGCCCTGAGTCTTCAGGGCAGGGAAAACTGCAAAGGAGGACACCCCCTTCTCAGCACTGGCTTAGCAGGGCTGCCGGCTCATAAAACCACAGGCTCCCTCTCCCTCCCTTCCTCTTCTACTTGATTACTTATCTCTGGAATGAAGTGGTTTGAGGTTGCCAAGCATTTGGGGGAAAATATCCTGCGCAGGAAAGACACATTCCCTCCATAAACTCGTATTGTGTTTTTGATTGTCTCCCATAAAAGCAGAGATGTATCTTCTAGTTTATGTTTACGATTGTGTGGTTGGAAAAAAAAATCAATTCCCTTGCTCTACGTTATTTTCAGTCAAAGGGCTCCCGCCTGCCCCCTCTAACCCAGAGTCTTTTTACCAGGCCAAAGGCTGCTGCCAAGGACTTGGGCCCGAAGCTCCTATGCCATCTTGCAGGCAGGCAGGAGGGGTCCAGCCTTAGGCTGGCTGTGAGCCTGTCATTGGCTGGCACAGGAAAGGGCTTCTTGTCTGTCCCTGTTTGGTTTTCAAGCCATGTAGGCTGCAGAAGGCAGGGTTGGCTGAGAGAACGCGCTCTGCCTTCCAGGGTGTGGGCAGCGGCCAGGGGGGCCAGGGGGCAGCCCTGGCATGCACAGCACCCCGCGTCAGGGTGCCCTCTGATGGCAGCGGCCCAGACCTCTCAACCCACCCCAACTGCTGCTAACTCTTCTGTGAAGCCCTCCTGATTGCCCAGAATACTCAAGCTCCTCTAAATATGCACTTCCTTGCTGGAAGACACTCCAGACCAACTCACATCTGGTCTGCTGCAGTTGTTTGTAGGATGGTTTTGCCCAGTGGTACAGAGCAGCGCTCTCCACTCAGAATATCCTGGTTCAGATCCTAGCTTCTCCCTTCCTCAATTATCTTGGGGAAATGCTGAAGCTTTCTGAATCTCAGTTTCCCCAATTGTCAAGTGTAGATTGCAAAATTAGGCCACCTTTAAGAAAAATACTCTCTTTCTGCTTCTTCCTCCTTGGCCACTGACACTGTCTGGTGTCCTACACGTCACCCAGTTTAATGTACCCAGGAGGGCTGGGTACCTGTTCTGCTGGGGAGCGAATGCTTGGCATACAGAAGAGACTCCACTGGCCCTGAGTCAGGGCTGGTCAAGGCTGCCTCTGCTCAGGGGGTTCTGAACCTCCTTGCCTGTCATTTTGGGCAAAACAAGCACCATCAACCCAAGGTGGTCCATGAGTCTGTTGCCAGCACTGGGAGGCAGGGAGCCCTCCGGGGTCAGGGATTATGATTTTCCATTGTTCCAGGGTGTCCTGTGCCTAGTGAGGAGCCTGCTCATAAAAGGCCCAAGACCTGCCAGGCAGAGCATTAGTCCAAAATTGTGGCAAGTGCCAGCCTTGAACTGCCAGGTCCCTATCAAGATCAGCAGGTCCAGGCCACTAAGACCTCTGCCCGCACAGCTCAGCACATGGCTCTCGCTGGCTTGTGCCAACTAACACTCAAATCAGGGTAGGACGCTGGGTCCTGTCTGCAGATGAGCCCCAGTCTCCATGTGCCTCACTTTTTTTTGCCATCTGTAGAAAGGGTGTGGGTGGAGACCTGGAGCAAGGAAGGAGGTCCCAGATGGGATACACTCTTGAGGCAGCCTCTCCACTCGCCCCAAGTCTTGGCAACCACCCCTCCCGTGCCTCTGCCTTTCCTCAAACGTTTTGCCACCTTTTATTTTGCTTAATTCTCATGACAGTATATGGGAAAATCATTAGAAGTTATTACACTCATTTTCAAGGAGGAACTGAGACCCAGAAGCAAAGGCAGCAGCCTGGGGCCAGGCCAAGTGCCCTCCTTGCAGTGGTCAGCCCTGCGTCACCACTGAGGGCCTCATGGGCAGCAGCAGGGCCCTGGGGCCCGTGGCTGCCGTTCCACCCTCCCCACCCACTGGGGGCCTTGATCTCCTCTCCCTCTGTTTTTTAATTGCTTGGAGACAGCGCTGACGGCAGTGGGAGAGCTCTGCTGCGGCTGCCGGTCTCATGACTGGAGGCTTTTGTTTGTTCACAGAATCATATTTTTACACTCTGGCTTCCGCTAATTTATGCCACAGACCGCAGACGGAGCCCCCCCTGGCTGAAGATCACGTTGGAAAGAGCAGGGAGTCAGTTCCCAGCTACAGCGTTTTGGAGCCCATGGGAAGCTACCCAGGGGCTACGTGAACAACAAAAGGGGCAATAGCCAGGGTGGTGTTTATCTTCCTCCTCGGCTGGGCCTGCTGAGCTCCCTCCACGCATTCAGAGAAAGAAGCTTCCTCAGGACAATTGAGTGGGTGCTCATCTTAAGACCTAGCAATCAGCCCCAGCAAGACTGCTTGACACCTATGGGGCCTCGCCTCTGTTCTGTGGCAAGGGGAGAGGGACAGGGGAAGCCTCAGCACCCCTGCTGAGGTCTGATCCAGGTCAGGTGCAGGGCTGTGACTTTCAGTGGGAGACTGGGCTCAGCAGGGAGCAGTCAGGGGGGGCTTTCCTGGAGGAAAGGACCCAAAGATTTGAGAAAGCCTAGAAGACCAAAGATGGGATGGGAACAGCCCTGCTGTGAAGAATAGCAGAGGAGAGACAGCTGGGCAGCAGGCTGGGCCTCCACTTTGCCAGTCTGAATTGTTGCAAAATTTCTCTTGGGTGGACCTTGCTTGTGCAAGAGAGGCTGGAGGCAAAACTTCTTGCACTTTGATGCATATGAAATGTGGGCTGCTGAGAAGTGCTGGGAGACTCCCAGGGGTTTCCCACCCCACAACAAAAGGGAATTGGCTTTTAATTAGTAGCTGAGGCAGGAAGGGCCTGAGGAAGGTGCATGAAGGTCAAAGTCAAGGACACCAAGTCTTGAGAGGAGAGAAGGGTGGAAGAGGGGAGGGAGCCAGCGCTGTGCCTAGGAACTGCCAGGTAGTTAGTGGCTGCCTGGCCCACTGACTGTCCCTCAGTAGGCACAGGTCTATTGGCTGCATCCACCTGTTTACCCATCCTTCCACCCACCAGCCTCCCTCTGTCCCTCCTTCACCCTCCCATCCATTCCCATCCATCCCCACCCAACAAGTCAGCCAGCATCCACATAGCAGCAAGAGCCTCTTCCGGTGGCATCTCCTGGGGCACTCAGGGCTGGACCACCAGCCTCTGAGACAAAGACATCTTGCCTGGCAAGCTGGGTATTATGTGGAGATTCTTTTCTTGGTGATAGACTTACATTTACCAATCTCACAGGGACTGATATTTATATATACCCCTGATGCCAATTTATTAATTTATAATAAGAAATGCTACTTGAGGGGAGTGGATGTTTGCCTTGGCAGAATGATGTCTCTCCCAGTAGGCAGGCTGCTCAGAAAGTCAAATTATCACTGAAGTCCTGGATTAGTAATTGACAATGGGAACTGAAACTTTCAAGGGGCCTGGATACTCATGTGCTCCTGGGCCTCTCTTCTCTGCCTAAGAGCAGGTGATGAGAGAAGATAATTGGGAGGCCCTTAGGGAGGCAGAGTCAGAGGGCTGAGCTGGAGGGCTGAGCCAGGGCAGGTTGTTGGTTGTATGATTTGCCATCTTATGGCTGATACATCCATCTGTCCCACTGCAGACCCACACTGGCCTTAAGCAACCACAACCCCAGGGGCTGTGAGTCTACCACTGAAGCATGGATTTTCACATCTTTAAATGATTGGGCAAAAAGTTAAAAGAAGACTAATATGACATGAGGTAATTATGTGAAATTCAAATTTAATGGAACAGAGCCACATTCATTCGTGACATGCTATCTCTAGCTGCTTTTGCACTGCAACCTGCACTGCATGATGGCATTGTTAGCACCGACTCTTTGCAGGGGAAGTCTGAGCCCTCCTAGAAGTTGGCTGACCCCTGCTCTGAGCCAATTGCTCACCCTTCTGTGGTCTTTACCCCTTCACAGAATTGCCACTCTCCTCCAACTCTACTGGCCGTAGAGTGTCTATGGATCAGTTGGGTTGTGAAGCCACCAAAATTCCCTGGTAATGAGTGTTCGGCCACCTTCTGGTCTACCTGCATGCACTTGTGCACCATAAGCATTGTTTGAGGATATTGTCTGCTCACCTGCACCCATTGCATAGGGATCTTGGTGCACTGACCTTGCTGGACACTGATTTGCATCTTTCTGTTGACCTGTTGTCTATCCGCTCACCCCAGCATCCCTACCTCTCCAGCTATCAAAGCACCCATCTCCCCACCTCCTATCCCTTGGCAATCTGCTAATTCTCTGGCCGAATCAACGGTCTGGTCCATGTGTGCGTGCATGTGTATGCACACGTGCGTGCACCTGCATGTACAGAAGGGCAGGCGATGTCTTCACGCCTCTACAAACTCCAACTATATTGACACTTTGGCCAGTGGTAGGAAGCTGGAGAGAAGGTCATGGTGCTGTGGGTGAGGGCTTGGGGGCCCCTGGGGCTGTCTGCCTCCCATGAGGTTTTTCTCTACTGGAGAATAAACAGCAAGATTGGGACCCTGTGGCCTTCCTGGGCTTCAAGACAGCAGAGCATTTCCTGGAGGCAGCTGTGTGGGAGAGAGAGAAAAGGAGAGAAGGGGAGGGAGGGGAAGAGGAGAGGGAGCAAAGAGACTGAACAAGGAGCCCAGGGGAGGCAAGGGAGGGAGAGAGCAGTAGAGGAGAGAGACTCACGCAATGTGAGAAGTATTGGAATGGTAGTGGCTCTGGGCCCATTGATTCATTCTTCAGGTTTCTTTGTCCCCAGTCCAGGTGATGTGGGCAGGCTTGTCTGGAAGTGCCCGGGGGCAGTGTACTCAGGCAGCCAGTGCCCTGGGGTGCCACTGCCCACTCTTCCTGCCTAGCTGGGGACTCAGGTTTCTGGCTCTCCTAGAGGGCTGGGGAGACTGCACAGGATTCAGCCTGTGCTCTGGGGGCACCCAGGTGACAGCTTTCAAAGATGGTGAAGGAGGAGCTTATTGCTTTTAGCTGTGGCCTTGGCACTGGCTCCCATGAACTCAGTGGGCTTCTTTTGGCATGAGGCAACAGACCCAGGAAGGGCAGTGCCTGCCATAGAGGTGATGTGGAGGGATCCTGGGTCACAGCTTCCAAGGCCCCAACTGTACCCTGCTCCCAATGCCGTGACAAAATAAGTCCTGTTTGTCTCCTACCTGCCTCATCTAGACAGGCTTCCAGTGGCTATGGGCAGAAGGTTGAAATCAAGCAAAGCAAAGGGAAAAGAGGTCAGCTGCAAGGGCACCAGGAGTTGCTGTTCTTGCTTCTAGCATAGACCCTGAATGATGGGAATGCCTGCCCTCCCATGTTATGGATGGATCATCAAGGCCAAAGCCTACAGACAGCATGGGTCTCTGGTCTCCTGAGAACCTCTATTTCTCTGGTTAGGCAGGTGCTCTAATATAATCTTGGGTCTGGTGTGAAAGACTTGGGATTCAATGCTTGTCTCCTTTCCTGCACTGTGTGAGCTTTGTTCTTCTTTGTGACCTGGGACTACCAAAGAGAGAACAGGTCCCATAAGTTTATTTCCAAGAACAAAAGAGATTCAAATTTGTTTTTAGGGAAGGGTCTAAAGGGTGTTCAGCATCTCACTACTAGATTGGGTTTGAAGTGATCCACCTATTTACAGCCACCCCAGAGATAGGCTTACAGGTGTGCATCACCACACCCAGTCTCAACTGCCATCTCAAACTTACCCCAGGGGTGGGGCAGGCATGGCAGGCCTGAGGATTGAACCTCTGGTCCCTGCACCTGTTTCCAGGTGCTTTAATCTGCTGAGCTGTTTGGCTGGCCCTGAGATTCAATTTTGTAAAGGGCCTGGTACATAGTAGGTGATCAATATGCATTGATTTAAAAAAGTCCTACTGTGTGCAGACTGTAGATTAGAAGATCAGCAAACCTTCCCTGCCAGGAGAACATTATTTAGCCAGGAAGGAGAAGAACAAAACAGCCATGGAAAACATGGGGCACCACGGGATTAAACAGGGCAACAGTCTCAGAGATGGCTCCTAGAAGTGGGACGTACACTAACATCTGATCACAGAGCAATCTGACAGGTTGGCAAATGGAAAGGAGAATATTCTAGAATATTCCAGAACATTCTAGACAGAAAGCACAGCACAGGCCAAGGCAGTCAGGCTAGGATCCTCCCAGGTGGGCAGGCACAAGAGGCTTCTCCATGCTCACTGTCAAGGAAAGGCCCCTTGGTTGGCTTACCACAGCTCCAAGTTCTTTGTTACTCCCCTGTGTGGGCCCTAAGAAAGTGGACTGGCCTAATATTTGCCAAAATCAAACACTGCTTTGCTTCAACAAATTTCCTGATGGAAAAATAATTCTGTAATGAGGTCCCACATTAAATAGACTTGGAGTATGGGATTGTCTGGCCTTATTCTTGGCTAGCAGAGATAGAAATGAGTTAGGAGTGTTAGGGGAATAACTCAGGAATGTGTGTATGAAGTGCTTCCCTTTCTGTTCCCCTCTCCATGAAGCCTTCCTGGCTTGCATGCCCCAGTCTGTTTCCCCTCAGGGTGAAGTCACATTGATGCCCTGTCTGTCCCTGGCCATTTAGTGAGCCCAGAAATGGACTCCTGCTCAGGTCCTGGGCACTTCAGGCACCTTTGTGGCCAGGGCTGAGGGAAGACACCCAGGAGGCAAGAGGGCCTGGTGTGTCTGGTGCAGAGGGACCCATGAAAGAAATCACATTGCTGGAAGGCTCCAGGGAGATGTGATCAGGACTGATAGTCCTTGATTAGTCTGTGTTTATCTTCCTTCAGCCCCTGTCTCTCTGCTCTCTGCCTCCCCAGACACGTGCAGCCCTGCATACACAGAAAGACATCACGCCAGACCCAAGATCCAGATGGGCAGCAGTCTCCAGAATCCAACATGGACAGACCAGATTCTACCATGTCTCTCTGCCTGCCTCCCCGACCCCTCAGACCCAGAGACCCTGCTGGGCTGAGGAAGGAGTGGTGTCACCCTCCAGCAGACACTGCACTGACTTGTCTTCCTAGCCTATTACCTCATGGAGCAGCTGCACTTGGTTGCTGCACTGCCATGTGCAAGTTATTTTTGTGGGTGAAGGTGTGATGTCACAGGTACAGGGACTTCCTGGCTCCCCAGGGTGGCAGCTGGGAGAAGGGGCCATACTTGGTAACTTCAAATTTCCCCATCAGTGCTGGTCGCTATGAACATCCTCTTTCCTTTGGTTTCTCTGACCTGCAGGGAGGAGACTCCAAATATTCTGAGGTCCCAGTGGGCCTAGACATGAGCTAGAACCTTTGCCAACAGAGAAGCAGCTTCTGGCCCCTGGACTGAGTGGGAGAGGTCTTATCCATGGGATGGGTGCAATTGGTACCAGCCCTGGGTGCATCAGTAGTCCTGAGATGAGGGTTACCATGGTGGTGGTGCAGTAGTCAGGGAGGTCTTATGAGGATTAAGACATGAGGGGACAACCTGGCTGGGGTATGGTACAAGCCAAGACTTAGAGGCTGGGAGAGCAGCTTTCTGAGGCTTATTTTGTGCCAGACATTTGATCTAAGTGTGATTTCTTGCCTAGATTTATTTAACCTGCACACTAATTGAGGCTCAGAAACACTGAGTTGCTTATCCCAGGTCACACACCTAGTAAGTAGAAGGCTGGGATTAGAACCCAAGACAATTTAGTTCCAGAGACCACATTTGTAACCACTCTGCTCAGTGTGAGGTTAACAGATTGTGAAAGTGTTTGGGTAGGGCAAGCTGGAGTTGTACGCATCTGCAGATGCGGAAGAGGTTGTAAAGGAACTTAAATGCCAAGCAGGATTTGAGAGCTGATGGGATAGGTCAAGTGAGGAAGTGGCAGCCCCAGCTGTCACCTGTACAACTCCCCTACCTATATCACAGCACCTCCAGCTCAGAGGAGGAACAAGGGAGGTTGGAGGTGATCCGAGAGACCCATGTTTGGCTTGCCCAGCCTTCTATCCCTTCTTCAGAGTTCCAATTCCGAGGGACCTGCTACTCACAGGACACTCTTACCAGAGCCACTACCCTGGGGATGAACATGTGATCCAAGCCTGGCCAGTCATTTTCACCCTGGGTTTGAACTTCTAGAACCTAGGAAAGAGAACACCACCTCCTTCCATGCAGGTAACTCTGGGCAGAGGATCCCTGTAGCATCTGGTAGACACTGTGCTGGCCTCAGAGAAGGGGGAGCAGCAGAGGAGGCCAACAGCCCTGGGGAACCTGAGAGGAAAAGCTGAGAGACCCCCGAGTCCTGCTGCTCTCCTGTCCCACCCTGTGCACTTTGTGACTTACTAATATTCCTTTGTGTCGAACTTGCCCCAATTGGGCTTCTATCATTTGCCACCATAGGGTACTGATACAGTGGGTCTTTCAGACACTGAAGGACAAGGGACTCTCAGGGATAGGTAGTGAAGTCTTCATGTAGAGCCCAGGGGCCTCTGATGGGCATCTACTCATCCACTCACCCTCCCCAAGATGAGCAGATCCCTGGGCACACTCTGTCCCATTGTATCCTAGCAATGGATAGAACTGTCTGTGATCCTGAAGCCCTGAGCCTGGCAGGGAGACCTGTAGACAGGGAGGCCTGCAATGACTGATGCTACTTGTGGGAACCTATGCCACCTGGCCCTGGAAAGTGCCTACAGCATTTCTGATAGACATGGCCCCATCTATGCATGGAAAACTATTTCCTGATCGCTTGGCTCTGGTCACCATCCCTAAAGCAGGGCCTAGCTCCAGGCTCTTTAGGGAGGCTCTGGGAAAAATACCAAAGGCACGAGAAAACCTCAACCCAGTCATTGCAGCTGTTCTTCCCCTCAGGTGCCAGCTGAGCCGCCCTCAGGTCCCTACAGTCCAGGTGCCTGTGCTGATGATGGCAGCTGCCTGCTCCAAGGCAAGGGGCCAGATGTTCAGCTGTGTCCTCCTGCTCTGTGTGCCCTGCCCTCTGCTCTGCACCAGGTGCCTGGCCACCCTCCTCATCTATACAGGCCTCCTGTCCTCCAAACAGTAGTTGTCTCAGTTACTTTTTTCTGTTGCTGAAAAGAAAAACACCCCATGCCCCAAATTAAGGAAGGAAAGGTTTATTTAGCTCACTGTTGGTGGGGCTTTTAGTCCATATTCAGCTGGCTCTAGGGTGGAGTGACACATGGCAGAAGGGTGACAGTTCATGCTGGGGAGAGATAGCAAAAGCAGTGAGAGCAAAAAGGGAGGAGTAAGAACTAGCCTCTTTCCCTCCTTTATACTGTATGCAGGCTTCCTGCCCTAGGGTGGGTATAGTGCTGACACTCCTAGTCCCAGCAATGGACCATGGATCAATCAAAACAAACAAACAAAACCTCTAGAAGCCCATCCTATGACTGCAGCAGGATTTGGGGCACATCAAGACACAAGCCATAACAACAATCTTTCCCGGATAGATCCCAAGCTCAAGCTGGGGCAGTTCCATTTCCTAGGCACCTGCCACACCTGACCTGTTCTTCTTTCTTCTCCAAATCAACATGTCTCTCTCCATTTAAAAACTGTATATATATATGTATATATATATATATATTTTTTTTTTCTTAAATTTTTTCTGAACCAGGGATTGAACTCAGACCCTTGTGCTTGCCAGGGAAGTGCTTATTCTACTGAACCATCTCCCCAGTCCTTCAAAACTATTTTTAGAGGCTGACCAAATAGCTCAGTGGATTAAAGTGCCTACAAGCAGGTGCAGGGGCCGGGGGTTCCATTCCCAGGCCTGCTGTGCGGGCCCTGCCCCCAGGATGGCAATTGAGACTGGATGTGGTGATATGGGCCTGTAATCCCAGCTCTTGGGAGGCTGTAGACAGGCAGATCACTATGAGTCTGATCTAGTAGTGAGACCCTGAACACCCCTTAGGCCCTTCCCTAAAATATAAAAACAACAATAAAAATGTTTGTAAAAGATGTTCCAAACCCTGGAGCCTGGAGTCCAGCTTCTTGTGTTGTCTAGAAGGGCAATGCTAAGGAAGGGAGAGGAAATCAGGCCCAGGGAGAGAGGGACAGAGGGAGGGAAGGGGGAGGGAGGGAGGGAAAGAGGGAAGGAGGGAGGGAGGCCATGGTGGCTCCACAGAACACTCAGGGGGGCCCTGCCTGCCTCCCTGCCATGTTGCATTTCACGCTAGGGATCCAGGCTCATTCAGGATGTGGATGCCAGCGGAACAAATCATGACAACATGCTCCATTTGGTTTTTGGACTCCGTTTGGCATCCCAAAGGGCAACGGACACACTATGAAAAGCTCTTCCTAGCCATCTAGGCTTGGGTCCAGCCTCCTACAAGCATGTCTCTGCATGCATACACACAGGTGGGAATGAGTCCTTGACCCAGAGTGCGCCTCTGAGCACACATGTGCGCAAGCACATGTACACA
>PVKA01028599.1:0-29208 GCA_004027165.1 Ctenomys sociabilis
CAAAAAAAAAAAGAAAAAAAAAAGAAAAAAAAAGATTATAAAAGGAAAAGAAGTCAAAAGAGAAAGATGTATAGTCAGGGAAGAAAAGAAGAAAAACAAAAGAGGAAGGGGTACAAAGGGTCTTGTCAGAGCCTGCTTGAGCAAGGGCCAGCTTCCTCCGCTTTCTTGTACGTCAGAGCCAAGAAATACTATTTCTAGGATAAATATTATTTATCCTAACGTATTATATTATGGCTGTGTACATAGTCATCTTTATTAGCCAACTAACACTCCATGGAAAATAGCCACATCTTGCAAAATTATGCACACCGTTGTGCAGCTTCATAAGAAACAACTCACAGACACAAGGAGGTAAAATGTTTAGGGCCTTCCTGCAAAATCATTTTTATGAAGATGTAATCATGACTTAAACTAAAATTTGTATTTTTATTGGTTCTAATCAAACTTCAAAAATAAAATTTAGAAATTGTTTTCATGGTTTGTTTTTCTGAATTATAAAATTTATAGATGTTTCTGTTATATATCAGTTTTTGTGATTATATTATCAATAATAAAACTAACAATTATAATTTTACTGATTTTGTAGGTCTCCATAAAAGAATGATGCCATGTTATGATTTTTAATTTATAAAACTTACAGAGCCCAGGGAGATAGCTCAGTAGAGTAAGAGCTTGCCTGGCAAGCACAAGGTCCTGTTCAATTCCCAGTACTGAAAATAAAACCAAAAACCTTACAAATATTTGTCATATTTCTGTTATCATTTATCTTATATAATATTGTTTCACATTGTGGTTGTATATCTAGGATGATCCACAAATATTTAAGCTTTATTACTATGAATGAATGAAATTAAATTTATATTTAATATATGTATTGAATTAATTTTTGTGTTTCATATAACTACTCATTGCATCCACAGGCAATTGCACCATATATGACTCAGTGTTATAAACAGAAATTTATCATTTCAGAGGTATTCTACAAAGACCCTATTGTAAAAGAGAAAAGAAAAGTATTTATGAACCAAAGTTCATTAACAGTGATTAATATGAATAGAGATTAAGATCACAGAACATGACATTTGATGAGATCTGACCACTGAAAGGCAGGACGTATGTATAGCATGCTGTATTTGCATTCCTTTGTGTAGCTGGCATGTACATATAATGCATGACATTTCCTCAGTGCATGCCAATTCCCTCCCTCCTTTACTCTTCTTTCATTACTTGGTAGCCCGTCCATTTCATTTCTCTTGTACTTCTTGTTATGTGTTTTTTTTACTTTGTTCTATATTTATATTTTGGGTTTTTCACATAAGAGAAGTCTTGGACTATTTAAACTTGTGGATCTGATTTATTTTACTTAAGATTAACATCAGAAGGTGCATCTGTTCTCCTACAAATAACTAAAGTTTATACTTTATGTTTGTATAATATTTCATAATATCACATTGTTTTACCCATTCAACTATTGGCAGATGTGTAGGCTGCTTCTCAGATTTAACTGTTATAATTTCTGCTGCTATAAATATGGCCATGCGTGTATCAGTGTAAATGAGGTCTTTAGTTCTTTCAGAAAGACAAGATTTGGGTCAAATGAAATTTCTAGTTTTAGTTTCCATAAGAATCTGCTTACTGATTTCATCATAGTTGTACTAATTTGCACTCCCACCAACAATGTGAATGGTTTTGTTTTCCACCTAAATCCTTGCCTTTGTCACTATTTGACTTTTTGACAATGACTGTTCTTCACGGGGTAAGATGAAATCTAAACATTGTTTTTATTTGCATTTGTCTAATAGCCAGCAATGAGCATGTTTTCTTTTATAGGACCTTTAAGTTTTTTATATATTCTAAACATATAAATGCATTGTTTGCCCAATAACTAACAAAACTTTTCCCAATCTATTCATATGATCATTTATTTTTTTTATGTATTTGGCACAGGGTCTCATTATGTAGCTTGGACTCATAGTGATTCTCCTGCCTCAGCCTCGTTGGTGCTGAACATGTAATACCATGTACATATGGTATTGGTAGCTTGTTCTGCAAGCTGAGGGCAGAGGCAGCACAGCGTGCAGTACACAGAATCAAACCCGGGTCCTTGCTCTTTTCTAGGCATGTGCTTAGATGGCTGAGCTACCTCCATGGCCCTATATGATCATTTTAAAGGAATCTTAGAAAGCATTCCTTTGCTACCAGTAAAGAGGAATAAAGAGTGAAACCAACATTTCATCTAAAGAAGTGCTTTTCTTATGGATGCATGTCTTTTAATTATTTTTATACTTATTTCTCTGAGAATGGAAATTGAAGCACTCAATACAAATCTGATGTTAGGAATGGAAAGTATAAAGGCCACTGTAAATTTTCTATTCTTGTTCTGAAATTCTGTAATTTTATTACTTTATATTGCTTTATTTTTGTTTTGCTCTTGTTATTTATTTGTTTTCTTTATAATAAAAATATATAAATTGTATAAATCTTAATAAATAAAGAAATAAATTATGGCTATTTTCATAACTCCATTATTCACACACATGGATGGCCTCTAACTAAATGTGAACAGCTTTTAATGAAAAACATTGGCAGAGCCACTAAGGAAGGATTTATTCCAGGAAGGATTGTCAGAAATCTAGGCAAAACTATGTTTGAATTTGTTAAAAGGATTGGTCTTATATTCTACAATTTGAGTGAAGTGAGTGGGTTTTGCCTTTGAATTGGAATGTTTTCACTGTCACCAGCATTCTGCAGTTGTGTATTTTTTATGTAAAACTGAAAAAATTGAGTAATACTGAAATTATCATTTGCCAAACAGGCAACGGTTACAGATTTAAGTCAGGATGAGGGACGTTTATCAGTTTCATAGCATGAAAAGTGCTCATTTTGCATTTTCACAAACACAGGCTACCGCAATTACAATGAGCTCATTGAATTTCATACACTGACATTTTATGATGAACAAAACACAATGACTACCTGAAAGTGACAGTCAAGTTCCCAGATGTGAAGCCTTTTGTTGCTCTTGTGATTCTTATAATCTGTGGAGTACTTCTCTCAGAAGAAAGGTAGAAGATAGATGATATATAGAAGTAAAGAAAAAAGAAAGAAAAAAAGCAATAAAGAAAGAAAGATAGACATAGAGGTAGATATAAACAGATACAGGTAATTGATAGACAGATACATAGATAGATAAATTTATTTTTAATTCCATCCTATATCACTATGTTCAAAGGAAGCCAATAAGATATGAGGAGCTAACACATAACAGAAGAAAAGACAGTAGATTTGCCTATGAAATGAAATGAAAAGTATGTAGATTTGATATTAATAAATTAATAAATGGAAAATGTAATAAATATTTAAAATGCATCTGCATTGTCTGTTTATTTGTTATTCTGGATTTCAAATATGTATGTTCCTACAGCACTGAAGTAATTTAATATTTCATAATGAAAAAATACAAATATATTCATTTTTTTATTTATATGCTACCTACAATGATGTGGTCTTCTCAGGTTTATGATATTAAAATGGCAGGGCATTTTCCATATTTTTCAAAAAAATATTCCTCTTTAATCTCTTGTTTCCTAATTCCAGTCCATGAATAATTTTCATGTTCCAAAAATAAATATTGAACATGATTATGTCTGAAAACCCACATTTATTATTTTAAGCTTTTGAGTTGCAAATATTAGCTTTAAGGATTGACAACCTTTTAAGTTGTTTCCTAGTATTAGCCTCATTTTTTTCACATCTTGTTGTTACAATAATTTCAAAAACCATTTTAATATGTTTATTTTTATATCCTTTATGACTTTTTTAAAAAAATATTTTATTCATTTATTTATTTAGTACAGAGTCTCATACACAGTTGTGACTCGTGGTTAATCTCCTTTCTCAGTCTCCCCAGTGCTTGTATTTCAGTATGCACCACCACCCCTTTGGTGGCTGACTTGGCAGCCCAGGTTCTGTGGTCATCACGGCATCCAGTTTTGGGGATCAAACTTGGGTCCTTGGTCTTGTCAGGCACGTGCTTTGAATGTCGAGCTCTCTCCCCAGCCCATTCTTATAAGCTTTGAACTACAATTGCTTACCACTAGAATGACATTGAAACTCTATCCAAGATTAGGAGGGACAGACCTCAGTGACTTCACACTACCTGCTAGTCGCACAGCTCATTAGCACGTGTTTGCAGTACATAAGGATTACAGCTATTGTGAGTGGGGAAGTTGGACATGCACAAAACAGACCACCTTGTGTGTTTGCTTTTTGTTCCCAGCCCCTTACATTTACTGCTGTTCCTTCCAACACTTGGTTCCCTTCCCATTTCAGAGTTCCATGCATATTTCCCTTCGATCATCTTCCATTCCCTTTCACTCACCTCCGTCTTTCTGTCACTTGTTCTTTCCTAGACTGTGATAAGCAAAATGAGTCCCTTCTCATTGTATGCAAAATATGTAATGCCACGAAGCTATGTTTCAAGAGACTGATATTCTGAAACAATTTTGTGGGTCCTGCAAACAAATGAAAGATCTCCTGGGCATACACCTACAGTCCACACACAAACCATTTATTTTGATCTTCATAGCAATACGGTATTTCTTTTCCCCTAGAACTGTTGGATTGTTTCATCAGAATATGTAGCCACTGTTAAACTTATTCCATTCACTCCCCACCATTTCCAAATTCTGTGCCCCTCTCCAAATTCTTATTTGTGACTTGGCTGAGATACTCCTTACTCTGTGGAAGCAAGGACTGTTATAAGTATTTACCACTTGTGCTGAATTAACTAAAGCTCAACTGTAAAGGCCAGAGGAACTGAATTCACATGGATTTGGGGTGGAAGACCGAGCTGACGATTGTTACCAAAAATATAAATGTAGAACTGGAGGAAAAGATGCAATGCTGAAATTATTCAAGAGATATTTGTCATGCTGGATTTTTGCTATGCACTTGGCTGTCCTCATCCTCAGAGGAGCGGGAGTCCTTGCTGTCACTGAATACAGCTGCAGATCTCTTTGGTTCCTTTTCTTTGAGCATCACTTCCTGCGTGCATATATCTTAGCCTGCCGGCAATGATCCTTCATCCCACTGGTGCAGGCTTCTCAAGTTTTACCACTGGCCTTTGAGTCTTTTCAGTGAAGATCCTTGATATGGGCTTGCAAAAGACACCATTGTGGGATGCAGCGCTCCAGCCACGAGCTCACTGGCATGGGCTCTAGGTGTCCCATTGGACACATGTAGGACATTCCTGTGGGACCCAGGATTTGTTCAATTTCTAGTTTGTGGACAGATCTCCTGTACTCTTCTATATTTGACATTTTGGGTGGGTATTATAAAATATTATCACAAATATGTATCTTTTATTAAATCTGTTCCCTTCCAAATCCTGACTACAACTCCAACCTATTAATTTGGGAAATCAATGAGAGTCCCTGACATTCATGTCACCATATTTTAATATTCAAAATCATACTTGACCGATATCAGATATGTTCAATAGTTATGGGAGTTTAGTAATTTTTGCTATAAAATTATTTTCACCTTTTCCCCAGAGTACAGCTATTAAATAGTTTCATAGAAGGATATGAAATAGGTATACTTTCAATTTCCTGATTTAACCTGTCTGTTCAGTTTAACACAGAAACAGAGGATAATGTTTCCAAGGGTTGCTCTGTTCTCACGCTCATCAGCCGCTATTGATCTTTAATGTAGTATGGTTAATGATGACTGGAGTTCTTGACACTTATTTTGGCTCATGTATTTTTCTTTTCTTTGAAATGCAAATGTACAGTGTTGGATCACAAGAAGGAAAAATTAGAGATAAATATCAGCCCTTTATTAGAGTTGTCAACAAAATAAAGGCAGAATTTTCTTCCTTTTAAGTCTCTCTCTGTCATTATTGCTCTTAATTATTCTTTAAAACCATTTTTATGAGAATATTTTTCTAATTATAAGTGGCATTACCAGCACTTAGTATAAAATTGGTCCTCATGTTATAAAATAAGTCAATTGTTGTCAAGAGGCTGATATTCCGAACAAAATAGAAAACAGTATAATATTTACTCTCTTCCTTAAATTCCACACAGGTTTCTTGAGATTATCTTTGATGGAAGATAAGTGATAATTGTCGCACGCAACCTCGCCAGCAAGGAAGACGCAACACTAGACTCTTCTTTCAGCAGTTTATTCAGGACCCTTGAACAATCTTCTTCTACCACGGGGGGAAGCCCGCTCATAGCTAAATACCCTCCGGGCGTCCAATCTCGGAAGGCCATGTGGGCACCGCCAATAGGTCCAGGTACGCGGAAGCGAGCCATAGCTTTAGCCTTAGCCATATATGGAGTTGTTTATCACTGAGAGCACTCACCATCGGGAAGGTGGAAGGCGGAAGCCAGCGCCATTTTTCAGGTGCGGCTGCACGCAGCTCTCTACAGATAATGAATTAAAAAATTATTGAAACATTTTGAGAAACAAAAGCCAAGTATCTTTTACCTCCCAATAAAAACACATTGTTACTATTATCATTTAATAAACTTCTTCAAAAGACAGACAAATAGAAATAAAAATAATATAATAATTGATTATAATTAAATAGAATGTATTTTGTATGTCAAATAAAATCCATTAAATAGCCTACATGATTGCATATGATATTTGATTTATGTCACTTTACATATATCTATATATGTTTATAAATGCACATATATGTATGCATAAACAGACATACATATGACACATATTTGTCCCTGAAAGACACATTTTGACTCAAGGATACAATATCTACATTAATAGTGTTTCATACACCTTAACATATGAACTCATTTTGAAGATAAACTTGTTTTTATGTTTTTATGTGAGTAGGTGTTTATGAATAGAAAAAATAGTTTATTTTTTTTAGCTTTTAATGTAGAACACTTCTAATATTTTATTCTTCCTAATATTTATGACTCATACATTTCTAATCACAAGTTTTAATCTCTTGAGAATAAGTCTGTACTAATAACTATCAATAAATAAAGCATTACTATGCACAAATAAATATTTTTAGTATACATATGTTTGGGATCAAAGTATTTACAGTGGACCAAAAGAAATAGAAACTTCATAATGTTAAACAGTTATAACACCATGATCATCTGTATCTGTATTTTATAACAGACAAAAATGGTATTGATACACACAATTGATAAGCAAGATAAGCAAGACAGAGACTTTACAGTTTCCATGCGTAAAATGGAAAGATAATGAAAGCAAATGGCCTTCATATCCCTCCAAAACATTTTGTGTTTTACATGTGCAAAGTTCATTCAACATGCAAAGAAAAAACAACGTATTTTTTTTTTCAGTTTTGCTGTCTATGTACAAGGACATTTGTAATTTAAAATAGGATGATAAGTACACTTCTTCATTGTTCATTTTATCAATAAGGATGGTAGCTGAAGATAGTTTTGAAGAAATCTTGATTGATATACAATTTTGTGTTTTAAATTTTAAATGAACTTTATATTTCTGCTATAGTTCAGTACAACATGAATTTGACGTCAGTCATTCTCTCTGTGCAGTTTGGTCAGACACATAGTAAGCAGCTGGCACAGATCTGTTGAATGAACAGAAATGCTTAGTGACGTCACATCTATCAAAGACTCTACATTAGGAAAATGTGAAAGTTTAGAGACACTGAGAAATAGGGAATTACAGTCTCTCATTGGATATTTTACCATGATTGTCTTCTTATCTCAGATCATATTAATCAAGTTTCTTTGCGTTTGTCTCAAGTTTATCTTCAAAATGAATTTTTAGACGAATGAATCTTTAAGGCTGTTGATGTCGGCAACATTCTGTACTGCAAAATTGATGACATTCCTCTTCTCAATATTGCACACTTTCAATTAAATTACTTTTGCTTTCAGTTTTGGATTCTTGTATAGAATGCCTGAAATCACAAAGTCCTCTGAAGTCCACTGAATAAGCCCATTCTTGTGCAGCAGGATGAATAATTCAGCATGAATGTTAGTACTAGGTATACCATCAGAACATTCAATGTAGAATCTCTGTATTCTACCAAGAAAAGAAGAGCTTTGAGCAGGAGAATTAATGTGAAACACAAAAATATTACCAAAAATTGTGAATGCATTTCTAGGGAAAAGAATCAGAATGGCTCACACAAAGATGTAGCACTGACCACATTAATCAACTGGACATGGTGCAGAGAAAAGATGCCAGCTATTCATGATAAATGCAGAGGAAGTTCAAAGAAAGACTAGGAAAATGGGAAGTTGGTGAACTTAGAGCCATAAGAGACTGACTGCAAGTTTTCTTAAAGAGAGAGAGAGTGTTAGATGAAAGAAAACATACTGTAATTGGTTCCACTGCATGATATCTTAACCTTACACTATAAGTATCATTAGACTAGCAAAGAATAAATAGCCAAACATTCAGAAAGAGCCATTGTATTAGGTAAGTCATTCAGGAAAAACAAGAATTTAGAGAGCCACCAAGATTTAGTTTCTTACTTGAACTATGTAGTAATACCCAACAAAATTTTGAAATTTATACTGCATTCTTGAAATTCAAAATATTAAGAAGCTTTTTACTATCACTCAAATCTAACAATAGCTTGTAATTCATGAAGTTCCAAAAGTGAAGGAAAAATTCAGATTGACGAACATTGAAGAAAAATACATAAAAAATTATAGAAATGTGTTAATTATATGATCAATTTTTGATCAGGGGAGGTAGCTCAGAGGTCTAAGTGCATGCCTGGTATACACAGGACCAGAGTTCAATCCCTAGTGTCATGTGCCATGCTTGCCCCAGCCTTGGATGTGTTAAGCCTGCCCCTGAAACCAGACATGGTGGTGCACGCTTGTAGTCCCACCAATGGGGAGGCTGAAACAGAAGAACACTAGGCATCTGAACTGTGTAGCAAGATCCTGCAACAAATACATAAAAATAGATCAATTTTTGTTTTAAGAATCTATAATAGGAGCCGGGCATGGTGGCGCAGGCCTGAAATCCCAACACTCGGGAGGCTGAGGCAGGAGGATTGTTGTGAGTTCGAGACCAGCCTGAGCTACAAAGTGAGCTTAAGGCCAGCCTGAACTGCATAGTGAGACCCTGTCTCAAAAAGACCAAAGAAATAAAAAAAGAATCTATAATAGACACTATGATGGAATATATATAAAAAATGAACTATTTTAATGAAGATGCATAAAGACAGATAAGAAAAGATTTGGTGAAACTTAAGGGAATACAATGTACATCTCTACCATTCAGGCACTTGCTGTAGCTCTACTTTAAAAAGTGTATAATGTATACCTTTTCCAAATTTACAGGGCCCACGAAGATGACTCAGTGGAATAAGCGCTTCTCTGGCAAGTGCAAGGGCCTGAGTTCAATCCCTGGTTTCGAAAAAAAAAAAAAAATTACAAAGTTTCCATTATTTTAAGAGTTGAAAACTGTTACATTTAGCATAAACTGCAGCATAGTATTCATCTACTATACAACGTAAACAATGTCTATAATTGCTCCATTTTTCAAAAGTAAAAGGCATTGAGACTGCTGATAAATAAGTTTGCATTTTGAAATTCAGTTAGGTTTACTTTGTGTAACATTACAAACTTGAATTGTAGAATCCACAGTAGGAAGGAAGCAGAAAAGGAGATAGATTATGACACATAGGCTGGCTGTAATCCCAGCACTGGGAAGACTGGACAGCAGTCTCTGTGAGTCTGAGGTGTGTAGTGAGACCCTGTACCAAATACATACAGAAATAAATCTTTATAGAAAAAATGACACACAGGTTTGTTCCTTGTGAAGAACAAAGAAAAAATATTGTGGACTATTTGGTAAGATCTATACTATAGAAGGTAAGTAGTCTAAAATTTAAAGAAAAATATTCTTATACTCCCCATACTGCTCATGTATATATAATTTATTCTTTAGGACTGATAAATTTAAGTTTCAAATTTATCCAGCCCTCAAGTAACATTTTCTCATGAATACTAAAAAAACATAAGGTAGTGTATTTTTGAATGTGTTATTGTTTATTATGCAATTAAACCTGGAGTTTAGAATATTAACTTCTGTAAACATAAAAATAAAAAACTTTATAATAGAATATGTAATATAAAAATAAATGTTAAGTTCTGTGGATTCTACAATTCAAGCTTGGAATGTTACACAAAGTAAAACTAACTGAATTTCAAATGCAACCTTAATTATCAGCAGTCTCAATACACTTTACTTTTGAAAAATGGAGCAATTATAGACATTATTTACTTTGTATAGTAGATGAATAGCGGAATTAACTTATTGAGCTACAATTAAGGTGTCTTCATGTAAAATGGCCATAAGAATTATAAAGGAAATAATGAACTGGCCTATGGCTTTCACTCCCTTTAATAGCTCTAAAGTATTATAAAGACATGAACATTCTGAAAATATCATTGATTTTAATTGAAATAAACAACAGATTATTGTGTACAATCATAAGGGAGTAAGTAGAAAGACAGTTCACTTAACCAATCAAAGGGCATTTGAAGGACCAATATGAAAAATAGGAAATTTTAAGTTAATTTTCTCTTTAAAAATTAGAGAGACCCATAATATCCTAGATCTATACACTTGATGTATATTTATGTTTTTGCATAGAAATTTATGCTAGTATCTGAAGAATAAAAAATAGCTAATAAAGGGCTTGTTCTTGACTCTTTCTTGGATCATATTAGCCTATTGTTTAAAAATTATTTAATACAGTCAAACAATGCCTCCTTGTTTTTTTGTTGCATATTGAAGGATTTTCTGATTGTAAAAGGCAATTTTGCATAATTGTTTTACTAATAATTATATGATGAGAAAGTAGGATTTTTTCCAGATAATATTTAGATTATATACATTTTTAAACTTTTTTTTTTTTTTTGCTGTACCAGGGATTGAACTCAGGATCTTGCTTGCCAGGCAAGTGCTTATTCTACTGAGCTATGATCATATACATTTTATTTCATAGAAATTATTTAAGTAATAGTTTACTTAGTTGATCTGTTGCATTCAAGGATAAAACAAGACATACTATAAAGCAAGTACAAAAGAAAATAATGATAATTCTAATACTCTTTGGATACCTATGCAGTTTGATTGCTTCATTTAAAATTCCAGAAAACCCCAGGATGCAAAAAATGTCTCACTAAATTAATTACTTTTTATTTTTTAAATATATAATATAACCAATAATACATCACTGTTATATATTGTTCAATGATCAGTATTCCATTTAGAAATATTCCTTTTTGTACAATACACAAGTTATTCATTTATAGTATTTTTCTTTCCGAAGTGAAGGTTATTCCATGGGCATAATAAATTTTTTAATCTTGTGCATACTTACATAGTTATGTCCCAGGTGGCTGCAGCACTTTATCCAGTCCAGGAGGTCCTTAGTGGTGTGTGCACCTGCTCATATATACCTATGCCATCTTCTCATTACTCTTCTGTCCTCTCCTTTCTTCTTATTTTTACTTTTATTAGTAAACCTTTATTGTGCATAATGATTCTATTTATAGATGTAACACATCTGAAACTCTCTTTATGTCCACCTTCCTCCATCTTATGGACCCCTTCCCATTTATGAAGATTTGTGTTTCTTTTTATCTATCTTTTATTTTTCTCTGTGTTTGTGTATACTTCGGGTTTCATTTATAAAAGAAAACAGATACTTATGTTCTGTGTCTGGTGTGTTTCACGTATTATGATGTGTATCCATTTTTCTTAGAAATTACTCAAGCTTATGCTTCCTTATAGGAAGTGGTATTTCATTGTGTATAAATATTCCATTTTCTGTTTTCATTTGTCTGTTGAGGATCGTGTGGACTGATTGCAAGATTTAGCTACTAGGAATTGTGTTTGTAGAGGACAGGTGTGCACATATCACTGTAATATGACCCTTTTAACACAGGAATGGCTAGAAGGGAAATAGATGGTTAAGAGGAATTTTTTGTTCAGATTTTAGAAGAATTTTCATAGTGATTTCCATAGTGGTTGTACTAAATTATCACCAGCAATGCAGAAGATTTCACTTCCTCCTCTCAACTTTGTCAGCATTAATTATGAACTTCTTGAAAATAGACATTCTTTCTGAAGTAAGATGAAATCTCACTGTGGTTTTAATATGCATTGCTGCAGTGGGTGGAAATGTTAAAAATATTTCCATGTGTTTGTTGACCTTTTGAGCTCCTCCTGAGAAATACCTATTTATTTCAGTAGCCTGTTGTTTTGAATGGTAACCATATGCTCTCATGTCTACTCCTCTATCCTAGCATATATCCATAAATTCACACTCATCTGCCATTCATTCCACATCTCCATATGTATATGATATCTTGATTCACAAACTTAGTTCATTCCGTGATTCTGGGGATGATGGCTGCTTTCCTGTTCCTGAGGAGAAGGTAACTGTGGTCCTCTTAGGTAGCAGATGTGCAGTTTGTGAATGGAAGCAAAATTTTGCCAAATGGGTGTGCTTGTGAACATAATTCTTCATGAACAGAAGCATTTATGAACGAAAGTATATGCACACACACACACACACACATATCCATCTAGGCTTCTTTATACAATATGCATATCAATTTTTATATCTCTGCTATAGTTTAGACAATGAATCATGTAGTTACTATTTCCTCAGAGTTTTGGCTTTTACAAAGTGCTTGGATCATGAAAAGGCACTGCTAGGCAGCAGGGTCCAGTGGGAAGAAGGGCCCCAGGAAGGGCAGGTCTCCCTCTGCTCCTCCCTCCCCTTTCTGCTTTCCAGCTTCCATTGCATGAGCAGTTGATGTTCCCTATGCCTCTCTCCAATTTCTTTCCTCCCTGGAAGCCAGCTGGGCTTAGAATGAAACTTCTCAGGATGGATTGAACATACTTCTCTTCTTTACAGAGTGGGTGTCAGCGTGATAATGTTACAGAGATAATTTCTGTATCAAAATACAAAATTCATTAATAAATTTAAACTCTTGACAATTTAACAGGAAAACTTATCTCAGTAAGAATCTCAACTATGGGAGCAATCAACATTATCAGTATTCATCAACAGAACATTATAGGAACTTTACTTTTAAGATAAAAACTGTAATTACATGATATACACATTCATAATCACAGTCATACCTAAGCTTGATAAATGTATTATTAGTTATCCAGTGTTCACAATTTTTAAAGCTTTTACATGTATTTTAACCATTAACTTCAATCAGGAAAAGAATACCAAAAGCCAGGGTTTTGATTATCTATTCAGAAAGTATTTATTTCCCCCTTTGGAATTTTGATGACTTTTTGTATCTTCATCAAAGAAATAGGCTATTTATTCTCTTGGTTGTGATTTTGCCAAATATCTCCATTTACTGTCATTCAGCCACTTGTCCTTATCCTTGTAGATAAAGATGGGTTTTAACTCTTGAATGCTGAAATTTTATTTTCCTTCCAAGATAACTTCATGTGTGGGTCAGCTGTGTTCCTTAATTACTTTTCCCATTGCTGAGACAAAATATCTGACATCCAAAGCTAAAAGAAGTAATCTTTATTTAGCTCATAGTTTTATTTTTTTAATTTTTCAAAATATTTTATTTATTCAGTATATGGTCTTGACCCACTGCTCATACAGACCCTCCTGTCCCAGCCTCCCCAGAACTGGGGTTGCAGGCATGGGTGATCATAACCAGTTTCAGGGATAGTACAGTATGCCTGGATTTCTAGGGAGGCACAGAATGCAGTACTGGGAATTGAACTTTTGTCCTTATGTTTGCTGGGTCTGCAAATAGACCACAGAGCTATCTCACTAGCTCTATTTGCCTCATAGTTTGTAGGTTTCGGTCCACAGAAGACTGGCTCCAAGGCAGAGCAGCATAACTGAGAGGCTTCACAGAAGTGAAATGGTCAATGGCAAGCAGCCAGGGCAAGCACACTAACACCTCAGCATCCCTTGTATTTTATTCAGGCTACATACCATGGGGGGGGGGAGGAGCAGCACTCACATCCTGAATCCAACTAGAACTACGCTGAGCCAATCAGGGAGCTGATTCAGTAATCACACACTGTTGACTCAGCCCCAGATACTCTATATCCAGCCACCTGTGAAAAGCCCCCTATGACTGCATTAGGCTTGGGAGAACATGTAGGTGCAAGCATTACACTACACTTAGTATCATAATTCATATTCTGTGATAAAATAAGGAACTGAGTCACCCAGGTTCATCATTCTGTTATGAAAGGTAAAATATTTGACTCTAAGTATAGCTTTCCTTTGTACTTATGTGGTGTGTTATTAAGAAAAGTTAACGTGTAAGTATTAAGAGCACCGTATGAATGGCAGCAGATGTACATGGAAGGTGGGATTCATACTTAGGGTTGATTATTCTTTATCACTTACAGCTCTTCATACTGTGTAATTGTTTTCCATAATCATGAATATAATATCTGTGCTAGTAAAATAATCTCTATTCAGATATATTCTGTGCATTTCAATACTTTTCCATTGCTAAACTTATTAATCAAGAAAGTTTCTCAGTCTTATTGTTAGGATTTGAAAACTTTTGTAGTCTTTCGTTTTTAGCATGAAGGAAATGTACTTCTTTTAAAATTACAGAAGGGAGTGGGCTATTTCTTCAAGAAGCGCTAATAATTGTAGGAGCAATGGTATTAGGATCTGGGGTGCTGGCCTCTCCAAAGCTCTTGTTGTCTAGAACAAAAAGATGGACAAGAAACAAGCAAAATACAGCAATGTTTTACATTAATCAAAGGTGGGATTATAAGTATGCTCTGAAAAGTGAGTCAGGCCCAGTTAAGGTTAGGAAAAGAATTACACCTTGGGGAATGCAAACACGCTCCAAGAGCTAGCTTACAGTGGTGACAAGCTTAAGGACAGTCACCTTTTTCTGTACTCTGACCTTGACTCTAGGTAATTTTATCTAAAATTTTCTGGATTTTGTGCCAGAAGAATTAAAATTAGCTTTCTCTGATTTGTTCCTACTGCAGGCAAACTGTAGGAGCTGTGAGCTCTGATCAAGCTGACTGGCTACACATTTATATCTTTATATCTTGCTCCAGGAATAATATTAAAAAACCAAACTATAGCAATTGTTCCTAACTTAGTCTTCATTTCAGATGAGCATGGCAGGGAAATTCGCACACATGCATAACAAAGTTACTCTGATATTTCTAGATCATACAAAGGCTTTCTGATTTTTACTAGTATGACTTCATATTTATATGGATTTTATACTTTAGATCTTGGTTTATCAGTATCTTCTCACAATTAATATGTTGCTTATTTCAGGATTAAAAACATAATTAGGACTGTCAGTAATGAAAGTAGCACAAATGACTTAATTTTTGTACTTCTTTTGCTCTTTAAAATATGTTGCTTCAGTCCAATTATTATATTAAATTACTCAGATGACTTCCCTATATTACAATAGGTAAGCAGTTTATAACAATAGACTTCATTTGCTTTATTTTATTCTTTTGAGAGTTTATTCCTTTAGTACATTTTATTTTACAATTATGGAAAATATATCCAGGTATCAAACATAAATTCTATCCAACCAATAATTTATTTCAGGTTCCCTCTACACTTTTCTCCAGATAAATATCCATTCTATTTGAATTTGGTTAATATTCATATTTGATATGTTTTGTTTGTGCATTTGCTTAAAAATAACTTGTGCATGTGTACCTGGGCCAGTCAACTTTTCTTAATGAAAAAGAAACTTGCTTTTCCCATATTTTGTTTTTAATTTTTTTTCATATATATTTTCTTATATAATATACTTAAGACTGTATCTCAAGGAGTGTAAAAACAATGCAGCTTATGTTTACTTTTACCTTTAAATTCCCTAACATTATATTGCATAAATTTACCAAAGCTTAACCAATTACTATTTACTAAATGATTGTTGGACTGGGCACAATTTTGCACTACTTTTTCTTTGCCTTTGCGGTACTGGGGATTAAACTAAGGACCTTGCACTTGCCAGGCAAGCACTTATTCTACTGACCTATCTCCCTGGCTCTTGCACTAGGTTTTTAAATTGTTCCTGTTCTAGCTTTATTGTTTCTATGTTTAACGTGTTTCTTTTCACTATTTTGTTTTTCTTGGCTTCTTTAACATATAAACTTTCTCGTACTTCATGAATGTCAATAGTTTAATTATTGCACTGGGGAGATGGCTCAACAACATAAGTACCTGCTTGGCAAGTGCAAGGTCCAGAGTTCGATTCCAGATACACGATGCCTTGTGGGACGAGGGACACTAGACAAGACCTGTCCCAAAACCTGGATATGGTGGCACGTGCCTGTAATCCCATCGCTGGAGAGGCTAAGACAAGAGTATCATTAGGAGTACAAACTGCATAGCGAGACCCTGTATCGAAAGAATAAAAGAAATAAAAGTTTATCTCTTATTTTTGAAGATATCTTAAAATATCAGCTTGAATAGTAGATAATAATAAAAATAATAAGTTTCAAGGACAAGTTGTTTTACATTTTTAAAAAGTTCTTGTGTCAATTTTTAATTCATTTTGGTTAGTGTGTACTGTTCATATAATGGGGTAATTTTAATTTATCAGTGCCTGTGTTGGGCTGATAGCTCTATTTTTTATTAATATTACATTTGAAATTCAGACCATCACCATCACCACAGGAAATGTTTCCATTCTTTTTTTTTTCAGTTTACTCAGATAAAATAAATGCGGTTTTTTCTGGCATACATAAATCTAGATTTTGTAGAAATTCATATTAACACTTTTATACAATGAAAATTGGTTGGATAAAGTGCCCTTCTGTGAGTATTATGTCTATTCAAGCGTTCTGTTGTCAGGAGGTCACGTTCCTGTCTTTATATTACATGAGCATACCACATGTCTTTTTGTTCATTCTCATGTTGACAAACAGTGTTTTGTTTTTGCTTTTTTAGTGGTTTGTATTTGTTGGTAGATTATTATCATCTTTTGATTTGTCAAGTCATAAGACAGTTACCTATATAATTTTATTAGCAACCAAAATATACAAGACATCCCAAAATCTCATTATTTGTGTATTTTTTTACAGGATCTCACTATGCAGCTTAGACTTATAATGATCCTCCTGTTTTCAGACTACCCAAAAATGGGATTATAGGTTTGCGTTACCATGCCCAGTTTCAGTGGTTGGTTCAGTGTGCCCAGAGCAAGGCCAGTACAGCATGTGGTACAAGAACTGAGCTCTGGTCCCTGTGCTTGCCTAAGAAACTTTTTGTGTGCTTGAAATCTCATTATTATGTGTGATGCTGGTTGTACATTTTGCTGAGGTTCTTTTATATGGTGAAACAAGTCCTTTATTTATTTGTTTTTTGAAACAGGTCCTTTATCTTCTGAGTTGCTGATAATAATTTGGCCCTCCTGAAAATAATAATTTCCCATTAACATTTGAAATGGTTGTTGTTTCTGCATCAATTGAGGTTTTTCATGTATTTTCTTTACTAATCTATGAATAAAAATATTAATCAGAATGAGTTTGACTATTGCTCCCCAACTGTGTGAATTAGGTTTCCATTATAATTTAAAAATACATGATCAAAAGTAGTAAGAATAGAAGTCTTATTTATTTGTTTGTTTATTTATTTATTTATTTATTTATTTATTTATTTATTTATGTAGACTGGGTCTCACTACGCTTATCAGGCTGGCCTTGAGCATACTTTTTATCTCAGGCTGGTCTGGAATTCGCAAAGACCTCCCGCCTCAACCTCCAAAGGGCTGGGATTATAGGAATGAGCCACCATGCCCAGCATTAGAGGATTTATTTTGGCTTAATTATTTGGGTCATTTAACTTAGAAACTCTTGGCCTTTTTGGTGGGGATTGTGCTGAAGGAGAACATGGTGAAACATGCAGGTGGCAGAGTGTGATCACTTAATTCACAGGTTGGGAATGGAAAAGGAAGTAAAGAATGTGTTCTTGTAATTGTCTAAAGAGCAAGTGCTTAATTATTTGAGTCCCTCCATGTTGGCCCTAAGTCTTAATACTTCTACCACCTCTCTGTATTGTCCACCTACAGATCAAACCTTTAATACATCAGCCTTTTAGAGACCTCTCAGCTCTGAATATACAGTGGTATACATGTATAGCCAAAACAATCATGTCAGCTGCCCAGTGCAAATTACATGCATCCAATTTTCAGTATTTCCAAGTCTGATCATTTCCAGTATTGTGTAAAGTACAATTTCCAAGTCTCCCCTGAGACTCAAAGCAAACTTGGAGTTCTGAGTGCCCATGAAAAATCTAAAATCCAAGTTATACACATGCAAGTAGAAATGGCATGATAGACATAGAGTGAAAATTCACATTTCAAAAAAGAAACAGGAAAATATAAAGGGCATATTAGACCAAAGCAAAGTGAAAATCCAGTAAGGCAAATATTAAATCATATTGGTCCATGGGTAGCCTCTGGATTCAGAAGAATTAAGGTTTGTGAAAGCTCCAAAGATGTTTATATTTTCTCTCACCCGACTGCAGCCAAATGGACAATTATTCTTATTAGACAATTATTTTTTTCTACTTCTAGAGTTAATTTGAGAGATGTCAACATTTCTAGCATCTCTTCTGCTTTGGAGTTTCCATAGTATAATGGAGTTCCCACTATACTTCGTTCTCACCCTCACTTCCTGTGCCTTCCTTTGAAACCCCAGTGGAAATGTCCATGACCTTGTAACCGTGACACCTCACAGGACTGCAGAAACAACGTCACTCAGCTTAGCTTTATGGCCACTCACCAATTCAGCTACCTTTGCCTGACTTTCCTTCAGAACACCTTTAAACATTCTATTCTGGATAAATTGCAAGCTTTCCAAATCTTCCCATTCTGTTTCTTTGGCTTCAAATTCACTGTCAGTTTGACTCAATGCAGCCATTAATACCCATTTTGCAGCGTGAGTGTTTTGCTACATTGGAAGTTGCTTTGCCAAGTAAACCAGCCCATTGCCCTGTAACTGAGCATCCCACATGGAAAACTGCACTCAAATACTGCATCACAACGATGATTTTTGTGAACATCATCAACATGGCCTTTCACTGTGCAATCCTGAAGATATGCTGCTCTTCTGAGCCTCTCAGAGGCACCTAGCAAGCTCCTCTTGTAGTATCCTGGAGGATTTTTAGCCTGATTCTCTAAACTTTTAAAATTTCCGCTGTTAAAAAGTTGCAAATCTTTTCAATATCAATGATAGCAAAGATCTCACTTTTTCGTACTAGGTTCCCAGACAGTACTAAAATTAGTCAAGTTGACAACCAAAACTAACTATCATACCATTAGAAATGATTTAATTTTTTTATTTATTCATATTTATTTTTTCCATCTAGGCACTCACTATGCAGTTGAGAGTAATAGTGATCCTCCTGTCTCAGCCTACCCATCATTGGGATTACAGGCATGTGCCACCATACTTGTGATCCAGGCAGCCATAGTGCACCCACAGTTCCAAGCCTGGCATAGCATGAGGTACTACGGACAACTCAGATCTCTGAGCTTGCCAGGCAGGAGCTCAGACCACTGAGCTATCCTTCCAAGTCCCCAAAATTTAAAGTGGTAAATATGTAGTGCTGTCTAGTTTTGCAGATGTTAAGAATACCTTTTATTCTTACATGAACTGTGACTCACAAGATATGCTAAGACCAAAGACCTCCAGGTATGCTATTTTATCATGATATATAAACAGACAGATAAAAAAGACATACTTATAAGGGCCAAATATTAGAAATATTTAATGGCTACTGCCAGATAATAAGATAACTTGTTGTATCTGTCTCTGGGTAATATTAATATTTTACTTATATATTTATATAAATTATATAAGAAAATGTTTTTAGAATTTTAATAAATAAAATCTTAATAACAGCACATTATGTATGTCAAAATACATGTAGTTGCACTTTCTATCCTAATCAAATATGCAACATAACGTATAGATTTTACATTATTATATATGATTTTGAAAGCATCCCAGATATATTTCTGTGGCTGAATGCTACAAAATGGTTTTCTTAAATAAGCTCAAGTTTATTCTGCTATATGATTTCCATGCACCTTGTATCCAAGAGACTCATAAGGACACTACAAACTAAAATACATTTACAAGCATATATGCTTTAATTTTATGTCTTAAGAAACTACTTTTTCATTAATTATAGATAAAACACAATATCAAACTTATAAAAAGCATATATTCACCAAGATATGCAGGACAAGCACAAACTCTAACCTTGCAGCTAACATAAAGTACGCCCACAATCAAATGAAAAATTTAGCACTGGATAGCAAAGCTATCTCAGTGTACTTTACCATGTCATGTGCAATTATTTGTTCTTAGGTTTTCTGAGAGGGTATTTAAAAATAAGTATATCATTAGATAAGCTTGCTCTATCATTAAAAATGATAAAGTACATGTATTGGTAGTGAAACATGCCTACTTACATTAGCACTATATACGAATGTGCTCAAATCGGATGTTTTTCTTGCTTTGGAAACTATGAAGAATGTGGTGGTGTGGAATTTGCTTTTGATATTTTCAGGACAGCTATTCAATATATAGTAGCTGCAAGTATTTTGACTATTAGTGTTTGACTGCTTGTAATGAAAATAACATGCATCATTTGCACACTCAATTTCAATTTCAGTACCAAGTGTGAAGTTATCACGTATGAGAGCAGCAGAGGGAAACTACCAAAGACATGGCTCCACTTATACTCTCTCCAGTCCAAAGTTGAGATTTTATATTTATAACTTAAATATTATATCATTCAAAACTATTCCTTTTCACCAGGTTTTCTTTTTAATTAACTAATTAATCAATTTATTTATTTATATGTTTGGTACAGGGTCTCGATACGCAGCTCAGACTCATGGCAATCATCCTATCTCAGCATCAACAGCACTGGGAATACAAGATTGTGCCACCACGTCCAGTTTTGGTGGCCTGCATAACATGGGCTTGGCCCAATACATGCAATCCAGGATTGAACCTGGGTCCTTGTGCATGTCATGCAGGCCCTCAGCCCTGACAACATTTGCTATAAATCACAAGGTAATTTAAGGGTTAGCAACTATTTCACTTTTTGTTTTTCTCATTGGCTCTGTATTGAATATACAAACAACTTAAATTTTAGAATTAATTTTTAGAACAAAATTGTAAGTACATATAAATAGAAGATATTTTAACTACTATTGGTGAACAATTCATCATAATCAGAATGAGATGAAGATAATATTTTCCCAAAATATTCACTTCTCACCAAGTAGAGTATCTACTCATAGACATTAACAGTGCTTATGCTTGTAGCTTTGTACTTTGTTTTCAGTATCAACTTCTAAAACTATGAGAAGAAATTTAATTTAAGCAGAAATAATAATTTTAACCCTAGAGAGTTTCATTTTTTATGGAAAACGTTAAAAAGGTCATTATGGAAAATTTTATTCATAAAGTATACAAAAACTGTGAAATATGGAGGCAGTGACATTTCCTTTTTAGCAATAAGTAATCAATGAGTATACAAGCTGGAGGCTCCACGGAGATAGCTCAGTGGAATAAGCACTTCTTTGGTAAGCACAAGTGCCTGAGTTCAATCCACACACACACACACACAAAAGAGCTGGAAAGATGTTTCAATTCTAATTTTTACTTATTAAAATCAATTTTACCCTTACTTTCAGCCATTGCAACTACTTGATATAAATAAACAGAAGGAAACATTTTATTTTTATTTGGACACTATTCTCTGTAGTTGCAATCCTAATTTTAATAAATCTTAAGGGTCATGGTATATATTATTTAAACATGTAAAAACAGGTTTAGTTTTGAGGCACACAATCAATAGTATATCTCTTTGTCTCATGAATTATCAGAAGATTTAAAGCCAGATGTGGTGATCCATTCCAAAAATTCAGAATCTGAGAGGTTAAAGTAAGAAGATTAAGGTCTGGCATCCAGGCAGAGTCATTTTGCAACTTAATGAGACCCTGTTTCAAAGTAAAATAAATAAATAAATAAGGTATTGTGGTTTATTTATCAGTGTCCCCCCAAGACCTCATGCAGTCAGGGGGAGGCTTCTGGACTTTGTGAATGCTTACTGTGGGTGCGCATGCTGCACCTGCCCTGGAGCAGGTAACTTGCACTACAATGAGAGGAGGGGAGAGAGGCTACCAGGTGCCTGAGCTGCTGCCACACCCTTTGCTCTGAGCTCTTTGCTGGGCCTACAGAAGGTTGCCCTCTGCCACCTCCGGCTCTGCCTTGTAGCCAGCTGTGTATGGACTGGACCCTCCACTAACTGTGAGCTAAATAAACCTTTCCTTCCCTCTTTCTGGGTGTCAAGTGTCTGTTCCTTTAGAGAAGAGTAACTATGACATAAAGCTTGAGGAGCTGATAATTGTTAATATCATTCATTCAATTTCCCAAATCAAGAATATAAAACATTAAATTTTGTGTATATTTATATTAATTTGGTTTCAATGTAAATTAATGTATAATTCTAATTTAATACAAAATCTAACAAATATACAGTATACACACCCACAATTAAGTCCGGCGTGTTTTTTTAAATGTTTAACTTATTTGTATATTTGGTACAGAGTGTCACTATGCAGCTCAGAGTCATAGTGATCCTCCTGTGTCAGCCCATGGCCAGCACAGGTCTGAGGATCGAACTCAGGTCTTCGTGCTTTCCAGGAAGGTACTTATACTGCCTAGCTATCACCCCTGTCTCTGTGTTTTGCACAAACACAATTTCCCACAGTGTACCTGGAACCAGTGTGTCTGTGTCTCAGTTCATTTATGCTATGACTCAAATTTGTCAGTATCTATGCTTCCACCCTCCAGCTGTCTAAACGAAGAATCTCAGTTACTTTGTTTTCACCACAGTCATCACACATGGTATGTCATTAATTAGTGATTACTTTTCTATTTATTTCTCTAACAAGCCACATAGGAATTATATATTTTAAAAGCTTCTTGATTTTTTTCCTAGTTTCACTTGTAACTACTTAGTCATATAACCATGTTTTTTCTGAGTTGCTGCAATTTATAATTTTTACATGTGACTACACTTGTAGCACATTCACTTTCTATTAGTTGATCATGCCAATTTTACCAAACTGCCTTGCCTCACTTTTTAGCTCCTCTGATACTAGTTAATTGCATAAAATATTGCAAAGCACAACCATCCCATGCCTTAAGAACTGCAGAACATTCTCCTGGAAGAAGGCTGTCTTCTTAATACACATAAATTCAGATATATGCAGGATATTTGTGCCCAAAAACTTGAAAATAGGCTGGGAAAATGTATATCTTTTTCTCTAACAATTACTGCATGGCTAGCTTACTTAACCACTTTGTACCTCTGTTTCTCATCTGAGAAAGAAATACAGAATTAATTATTCTGGGTTATCGGGAAAATTCTGTAAGTACTACATGCAAACCCAAAAAAATAGAATTGGAAGCCTATAAATATCTACATAAATAAGTTATTTTTTCACAAGCATATACAAAAACAAGAGCCACTACAGTGTTTCTTGTAGTGGTTATGCTCAAGCAATACATATCTTCAAATAATTTTAGTATAGAACGTTGTGAAATTTATATCAAATCATTATTAAATATAGAAATAGATGATGTTCTCTTTCTTTGTTTTAAACTGGAGATTATAGAAAAGTTCTATAAGGTAAGATCCTTACACAAAATCTTTGTATAGGCTTCATGTGAGTAATGACTACATGCTGTCTCACATGTATTGAACAAAATATTTTCAAAACATTTTTTTCCAATTTCATAGTATTCATAAACTGTTCATAAACATGTAGTTTTGATTTTTAATTTTTATAGTTGATTACAATGTTAGTATAGCTAAAGACTTGTAATTATAATAATGTAGAATTGCATTCTTTATTTTCTAAGGTTTATCCACATTTTACTTTAGAATCAGAATGAGTCTTGGCTGTAACTAATCTACATATATTAATCATACAATTTTAGTGGTGCATGCAGTTTTCTATTCATACAAATCCCACTGCAACCTTATAATGCAAATCTATCGTAATGTGTGATACATACTCTAAGCCTTATGTTTTTCTATACATATTACAAGACACTTCTTAAAACCTATCCTCAAAAACCTTTTCTGAAGAATGTTAGTTTTTATTACAGAAAGATGCTTAAAAACTATATTAGAGCATGAAATACTCTTGTGAAATATCTTGGTCTCAACCACATGGTTCCATCAAGCCAGAGAAAAATGAGAGGCCAATACAGAGTACAGCTAAACACTTCAGGTTTACAAATTTTGTTATGTTTTTACAAAGGCAATTGCAAATACACATATAAAAATAACTTTCTGAAGACTTTTCCTTGATATTCTAACTCCTCCTGGGAAATCTGTTGACCTAAATCTGTCAGTTTACAGAATATATCATTGTGGATTCACTTTTGTACTGCAAAGAAACATAAGGAAATTCTTTCCCACTGTTTGATTCTGAAAAATAATCAGACATCGTCTGATAAGAATGTGTCTTACTGTCTCTAAAGATTAGGCTTTAAGTTCTGATTAATCATGAAAAGTAGTAATCAATATTTTTTATACAAACATGTTCAAGTTTTTTCAGGCTAGTATCAACAACTAATCACCAACAATGGTATAGTTTCTGAGAGAACTGATTTATAAAAATCTGTATTCCATACAGCTAAAAGTCATGTCTTGTGACATTTGAAACTTAATGCAGTTAAGGATATTACAAACTGATATCCAAAATTGAAAGTTGATATTATGATATTAGGCACAATGCCAGCTCTCTGGTTTAGCTGCATTAAACTCTGTGAATGACAATATTATTAAACATGAATGTGTATAGCTGTTTTTAAATCTTTCTGAACCTGTGTCTGTGCAATTCAAGCTCACTTTCCATCTACTCTGCAGCCTGGGCTGACCTCAGATTCATGGCTACACTCCTGCCTCAGCCTTCTGAGTAAGAAAGTGCCTGTCATGCATTACCTTTTCACTACTATTATTTTCTCATTTCTTGGAAAAAATACAGAAAATACAATGAAATACATTATTCATTCCTATGATAATTGGTTAATATCTTGCAGGGGAAATTCTAAAATCTAGAAATTAAGCAAAAATTTTTATTATGAATTGATTTAGTTTAGTAGAACAGCATTAACAACGTATGAAAAATCATAAATGACTACTGAGTAACAGTAAGGGAGAATATGAAAAAGATAGAGATGTAGCATTTTAGTCATCGTAATTGTTCACAAATTCAAAGCACTGTTAAAAGACTGTTACAAGACAGTGGACTTTCAAAGATTATGCAGGTAATTTTTTCATGTCACTGAAGAAATGTGCAGCCATTACCAAAACATATCAAGTTTTGATGTTGTAGTGAGTCTGAAAAAATACATTGGGATTATTGGAAAGAGCTTGTCACAGTAATTTCCACATCACCAACTCTTCATCAATCAAGGAATTGCCATTTTTTCAATAGAGTAATTGAAGCTCATATTGCCTAAATATCATAGAGGAAAACACTTACCTCACTTGAGAACAGTGATCAGGGGCTTGCACTCCCACTGCAACATTTTCAGCATCTTTGGCATTTTCCTTGTAGAAATATATAACAGGTAAATGATCATAAATGACTAAAGTGTCACAGGCTTTCTTTTTTTCCTGAGCTACTGAAATCCCAATGTTCTTCAAAGAGTATTTTTAAAAACCAAACAGCAGTATTAATTCAGAGATAATATTTAAATAGTTTTCTGACTTTGACCTAATGGTCTCCAAGTACATAATCAAGTTTACAAATTAAAAAGGTCTCTAAGCTTTATTATCCAAAAGATGACTCCTTTTACTATACAGAGATAGTAGGAATAGTACTTGAATTACAAGTTTTCTAATACTAAGATTGAATGTCCTCCTCTTTAAAAAAAAAAAAAAAAAGAAATTGAGCATCATTTACACTTAATCAGCGATTTACATCTCTAACATCATTGTTCTATTTCTAAGACAATAAAACTAAGTTATTTTTTTTTCTGAATTCACTAAAATTTTTTTAAATAAAATGTCAACATTTTTATGTTTCATGAATACTGAACTTGTCCAGGAAACAAAAGTACTCAAACACGCAACTTTTTATTTTCAAGATAAATTATTTGTCTAACTTAAAAATTAAAGTCTAACTAAAATTCCTAAACTGCTCAATTCCGCCCATGCCCACCCAGCCTGAGGGATACACCTGAAACAGCAGCTGACTCCAGCTTCCTCCTGGATCCCACCCCAAGCCTGCCCAGTGAGTGGGAATTTGCACAACTCACCAGGCTTCCCAGATCAGAGAGTGTGTGGTGAGTCTGAGGGAGAGCCTTTAGCTTCGTCCCACGGGCTACCTGGATCCTCACCCTCAAGCCCTCCAAGCCAGTGACCAGCCTGAAACTTCAGGAACCACTCACCAGTACCTCCCCGGACCACCTGCCTTAAGAGCCCCCTGAGTGAGTGGGAATTTCCAGGACTCCCTGGGAATCAAACTTCAGTGAATGTAGAACTCCAAGCCCGCTGCTCTGGAGACATATTTCCCAGAGATTCCCTGTCCCACCCCCACCCACCCCCCGCAGCCCCAGACAAAGCACAGCTTAGCCGGTGAGAGCTCCAGGCCAGCCGCGCCAGAGAAACATTTTCCTGTGATCTCAGTCCCACCCTATAGCCCCAGACCCAGTAAAGTTCTCCTGGAGTGAGAACTCCAGGCCCACCGCACCAAAGGGGGGACATATCTCAGCTATCCCTGGTCCCACCCCACAGCCTGAAACCCAGTATTAGCCAGGCTGCTGAGTGAGGGTTCCAGGCCTGCTGCTCTGGAGGGACCTTTCCCAGTCTTCTTGGGTTATGGCCTGTACCCCTGGACCCAGCACAGGTTGGCTGACCCAGCACAGCCTACCTGACGAATAAGAACATCCACTATGCTTTTGGGAGCCCAGCGGACTGAACAAAGCCCAGGCCCGCCCACCTAGAGAGCAACCTGCCTGACATAGGAGGGCCAAATCCTGCAATTTTCTGGATCCTCACCCTAAAGCCAGCCAAGACAGTGGGAAGTCTTTACTTGTTCTGCATCATGGTTCCGATCGTGCTTGTCTGAATAGTGAACAACAGAGGGGAAGCACAGGAGATGCATCAAAAAGGAACCAAACACAACAGCTAGATCCAGGACAGGCATACCTGGATAATATTAAACTTAATAGACTGGCACCTGAATCTCATAACACGCTAAGGTTATAGCTGCACCAAAGCTCTACACCAAAGGTCAGAGGTCAGTGCTATAAAAAATGACAAGGATGAGGAGAAAAATGCAATCCCAGGCCTCGAATCCACCACTAAGGGCAGAGGACACTAGCTCAGCTGAAAAAAGATACAGCACCAAAGGAACAACAGCAAAAAGGTATAGAGGAAATCACATGAGAAGTAATACCTGAAATAAAAAAAGAAATATCTGAATATATAGTATCTGAAATAAAGAATAAATTCCAGAAATATTGGGTGGAAAAACAGTGCTCACCCAGAACAAAAGCAGAGAGCACCATTCCAGCTGAAACGTATGAAATAATAGCATGTGAAGCAAAGAAACAACAGCAGAAAGGTCATAAGGAGCTCAAAGCAGAAATAATTTCTGAAATCAAAAATGAATTCATGAAAAAAAAAAGAATTCTTCAAAATCATAGCATCTGAAATATAGAAACAAGTCTGGAAATATACAGATGAAACCCAACTTGGAAGAAATACTGCAGATAAAAAATAAATACTTACCTCTCAAGAAGACATGGAATAAAAAAAATTGAGGAGATCAGAAATACGATGGAATCCTTGAATGAGCAATACAGAAAAGAAATAGAACACATGAAACACAGTAAAGGAGATATAGAATAACTAAAAATGTCAATCACAAGTCTTCAAAACCATTTGAGTGAAAGCAAATAGAGTTTCAGATCTTGAAGATGCCAGTGCAGCTAGTGAAAAGGTGAGAAAGGATCTCTTAAAAACAACAAGAATGCAGGAAAAAATAATGCATCACCTGCAAGATGACACCAGGATGAACAATGCAAGAATAATTGGTATCAAGGAGAATAAAGGAGTCAATACAAATGACATAAAAAAGAATCTGGGGAGAAGAAATTGCAGAAAACTTCCCAAATGTGAGGAAACAATCCAACATTCAGGTCATCAAAATATACAGAACACCAAATAACTTCAATCCAAGTAAAAACAAACCGACACAGATAATAGTAAAGATCCCAGAAATCCAACACAAACATATTATACTGAAAGCTGCTAGGGAGAACATGTAGATCATATTCAAAGGAAAACCTATCAGAATTACAGCCAACATCTCTACACAAACCATGAAGGAAAGGAGAGCATGGAACAGAGTTCTTCAAGTCCTACACGAAAACAAATTCCAGCCCAGAATATTATACCCTACAAAATTCTCTTTCAAGTTTGATGGAGAAGTGAAATACTTCCACAACAAAGAACAACTAAGAAGTTCATGATGACAAAGCTATCCCTTCACAGGCTGCTGAAAGATGTTCTAGAGAGAGACCAAAATGACCAAAACTCCATGAATGAGAATGGAAGGAATCCACTAAACCGGACAGACAATTCAACACAGGATAAAAAGGAGTTACCAACACAAGGTAAATATCATGACAAACATAAGTCAACATATTTCATTTATAACCATCAATGTAAATGTACTCAATTCACCAATTAAGAAAAATAGACTGGCACAGTGGATTAAACAAAATCTAACAAAATGCTGTATGCAAGAAACACACTTAACTCAAAAGGACATTCATAGGCTCAAAGTCAAAGGATGGAAAACAATACTACATGCCCAAGCACCTCAGAAAAAAGCAGGAGTAGCAATTCTGTTCTCAGACAGTCTCAACTTCAAACCAAGCATGATCAAAGGACGCAAAGAAGGCCACTATATATTGGTCAGGGGAAAAATTCAAGAGCAAGAAGTAACACTCATAAATATTTATGCACCAAACACAAGAGCACCCAACTATGTAAGACAAATCTTAAGGGAATGAAAAACTTAATATCTAAGAACACAACCTTAACAGGAGACCTTAACACACCCTTATCTCAAA
>PVKA01028600.1:0-29205 GCA_004027165.1 Ctenomys sociabilis
AAAAAAAAAAAAAAAAAAAAAAAAAAAAAAAAAAAAACAACAAAAAAAAAAAACTGATTTTTCTCTTTTAGGACAGCTTCAATAAAGCTTGATAAGACATTATTTTGCACTGAGCCATCTCCCCAGCCCCTAAATAAGACATTATTTTGAATCTTGCCTTTATTTACATTTTTGACAATTTATACCACGTGAGCTTTGTTTATATTAGTTTGATTTGTCAAAATGGTGCATTATTATACTATTTTGATGTGTACACTTTTTAGTACCTCCTTAATATACCTAACAACAAAAATCTCTTGTCTATCTTATCTTAAGCCTAGCTTTTTTATTACAGTCACATTAAAGCTTTTTTTTTTTACTAAATGCAAGGTCTAGATTGTCTTTGTGTCTACTTCTATCGATTGTTTTATTTCTTGATTATTTCCTCACATTTTCCTAGTTTTTGTCGCATTTTCAGTAGTGTTCAATTAATCATCGGATATTTTGGGCGGTCCAGTCGAGAGCAATGGTGGCCAAGCTGTGGTACGTGTACTGTAGAGGCTCTTGGCATCACTGAAAGCTCTAAAAGGATCACTGTTGCTGTGCAAGAGGCTCTGGATTCTATTTTCTTACTCTGAAGAGTATTAGGTTTTGTTCTCTAAAGCAGAGTAATCCCTGCATTTCATCTCAGCTTATTTATTTATTTACATTTTTATACATAGGATTTTTATTTTGCCCTGCTATAACAATTTCATTATAGATCAAGGGAGAAAAAAAAGAAAAACAAGACAAAATCCACCACACTTCATAATTACTAAAGGCTTTTCTACTTTTTAATAGGATCTTCCATCCAGTAAATGCATTTTCATATCTCCTTCAAAACAGACAAGATGCTTATCATATCTTACTGATTGTACATTGCCACTAAAAGAAAAATTTTACAGTCACTGTACATCAAGGTTGAGAAACTGTCCTGCATGAAAAATACACTAAGAAATCATGCAAATAAAAGAAAACATTATTATGTTCTTCATAGTGCACCATCTAGGTGCAGATATCCATTCTTCCTAGAGTAACTTGGGCGCAGGGTTTTCTTGCTTCTGCTCTTCCCCCTCATTACAGTGTTTTTATGTGACAGTATTCATTAAGGCAAAAAAAAAAAAGCCTTTTCTAAAGAGTTCTTAAGGAAACTGTGGACAAAGAGCAAACTTTTGGCATTACAACAGAGTCGCTTGGACTGAATTGTAAACTTCTTGACATTGTTAAATAAGCATGTTCATCTTTTCTTGTCACTAGTCCAAGAAAAAGATGCTTAATATCTACTGCTAGAGGCTATGTGTTCACCTCAATTTAGCGAGACTTAAGTGCCAGCTCTCCCGCACTGCTTGATTTGAGTTTTCCCTGAGTTTGGGACTCAGATATATCATTTAGTCTAGAAGTATGGCTTCTCTAGGGTCCCAGTAGAAAGCTTTCTGGTGTTTAGCAAAAGGTTCTACATTTGGTGATGTTTGAGCTCCTATGCTGTGTCTCTGAGGCATGTGACAGCTGCTGAGATATCTGACCATTTTTATTTTTTTCTCTTATAATTTTTTGCTGGATTTCTTAGTGCCTGACTCAACACATGTATAGTTCAAAAGGTAAGATTTTAAAAAAAATACAAAATAGAAAAAACCATCATAAATGGTACAAAATTTCACTAAACAGTAAGAGGAATTCAACAGTGGTGGTTGTATTGCATGATGTTGTCTTCAAATTAGTTGTTTAGGTTTTCAGATGTAAGCAAGCAAAATTGATTTAAAAAACAAGAACAAAAAAAGTTATAAGATATTAAAAATTTAAGCATTAATTGCTCCTTTCAAGAGACCAGCAGAAGTTGGTAGCACAATTATCTAAATTATCCTGCACATATACATAAATGTATCTTTTCCTCTTCTTTATTTGAAAAGGTAAGATTTTAAGGGTAGTTTGTGTTTTGTGCATGCTCTTCAATGGGTTGCTTTTTCTTGAGATATAGCCCTCAATTTCTAACTACTTTTCTAGCCTTTCACACCAACTTCTGATCTCCTCTGCAAGAGAAGTTTCTCTTACAGCCAGAGCTAGTCTCTTTCTAGAGACAGAAGAAGAGAGAGATCACCAACTTCTGAATTCAGAAGGACCATGGCTTTCTGCTTCAGGTCTGTCTCCAGGTGCTGCAGGGAACCATGGACTGCCTTCAAGGAGAAAAGCCAGGTCACTATGAATCCTATCCAGTTTGCTTTTTACCATGCATTGAATCGTCTCCCTCAAAATCCATGTTTTAAAGTCCTAACACATGTTTCAGAATATGAACCTATTTTGCAATAGGGTCTTTACAGAGGTAGCCAGGTGAAAATGAAAATAGTAGGGTGTAATCTAATGCAATACCCAGAGAGTCCTTAGAAATTGGACACAGACACAAACAGGCAGACATCCCAATGAAGCTAAAGTCAAAAGTTGTTCTGATGCTTCTGAAAGCCAAAGAGTACAAAAGATTGCCAGAGAAAGGATGAGATGCAGGGGGAGAGGTGAAGAATTGATTATTTTTCCTTACAAAATTTAAAAGGAACCAACTTTGCCAACACTTTGATCTTGGGCTTCTGGTCACTAGAACAGTGAGACAATAACTTGGTGTTGTTTAAGCCATGAGCGCATGGACTGAGTGACTGTTTCCTCTCTAAATTCCTGTGTTGAAATTAACCTCTCATATGATGAAATTAAGAGGCAATTTATCAATGTATCAAGACAATTTTTCTATTTGCATAGAGGTTCGTCCATCAGTCGCTACTCCAGCACTACTGTAAGCTGGCAGTCCATGCGCTAGCTTTTCAGCTTACCTTGAGGCTGCACTTGGTTGCTTGCAAGCCAATTTTATGTACCACTGAGTCCATACCAGCCTGGAATCCCATGCTCTGTCTTTTGTTGGTGTATGAGGAGAACTGGGGCAGCATTAAGGATTTTCTATGGCTGAGTAGCTGCTGATTGGGTGTGACTTATTTTAAAATTGTCTTGATAAAAAACATCCTTCCCATTTTCTGGAAAATATTTAACAGGGTTTTAGTTAAACCACTGTTCAAACCAGTATTCCTGGAAAGAAGCTTCCAGATGCCTGCAGGGGGTCTGCCTCTACCTGTGGGTACTCTGCAGCCACTTCCACGCAGGTGGGTTTGCGTGCATATGCGCCATGTCCAGGTGCATTGGAGGAGCAAGTGGGCTTTTGATTAGGGTGAGAACAGAAGGGTCTTCGGCAACATTTCAGTTTTCCCTAATGAATGGGTACTTCCCAATCAACAACTGCCCCTATCCTTGGGCTGTTATTTAAGTCTCCTGAGAGCAGCTTGACAAGGATGTTGACAAGTTGGTCCAAAAGACATTAACCATCAGTTCTTCTGGATCCTCTTAGTTCACACTCTGTCCTGTGCACTCTGTTACCAGGGAGAAATACACTGTGCTGCAGTACTCTTTTCAGAAAACAGCGATCTAATGTTATGCTTTCCATTCCTGTCTAGTGCTGAGCAAGGCAGCAGTGATATGAAGAATTCCCTGCAACTTTTGTGTAACAGCCATTGAAGAGACTGCTCATTACATTGTTCAATATCTTATATTGATAAGATGGCTCCCATCTTTTTTCTTTTTAATCACAGAATCCTTTCTTCAAATAAAAGCTTATGTGGAAACATAATGCCTAAAGTAGATCAATATGGTTGAAATGGAAGCTGGAAGCTCCTGAGCCTTGTTTTGCTTCTCCTCTGCATTTGTTTCTCTCTTTCCTTCTTAATCCATCACTTCAAATTCTCCTGTATGTTCTCTTGCTAAAGATCTCCCTGAGCACAGTGTAGAAAACACTTGTGAAACTCTAAGCTAGACAGTATTCTAAGATTTAGGGCTAGGACAAAATCTATCTCATCAAACAAATGCAAATAGTGATTGAAATATACAGTGAATGTTTGAATGTAAAAAATTTAAGTATAGCCAACGACGCATTGCCATTCATTCCCTTCAAAATGCCCAGTTCCTTTTGACACTGCTTATTTTCATTGTTCTTGCAGCTTTCTGAATGAGTTCTGGACGTCTTCTCCCTTTGCGTCTCCGCAAGGTGTGCTCGAAAATACTGCGAATGCTGCTGGTCGGGTGTGAGCATCCGCGCTCGTCCTCCTCTGGGTTACTCGCTGTGTCGGGCCCCGTGTGCGTACAGCAGCTGGCTCCTCCTCCAAGTCAAAATGACCATGAAAGGTGAACGCTTCTTATTTATTTAATTATTTTTAGTACAGGGTCTACAGGGTCTCACTACGCAGATCAGACTCAGTGATCCTCCTGTTTTCAGCCCCTCAAGCGCTGGGATTACAGGCGCATGCCACCACGCTCAGTCTCAGTAGGTCAGCATGCCCCCGGGGCGGGGCTGGCACCCGGGATCGAACCCCAGTCCCTGTGTCTGCCTAAGCAGGCACTTCAGTCTGCTGAGCTATCTGACCGGCCCTACCAATTCAGACACCAAGTGAGCCACACTCGTGTATATTTAGCTGGATGAGGCAGGGGCTGGTCATTCTCTAGAATGGCAAAGTCACGTGTACATCCCCCAGTCCAGGTTTTCTGCCTCTTTAAATCCCTAAACAACTCTTGCCATTACCCAGTTTTCTGATTTTTGCCAAGCTGTGTAGCTGTACGGAACTTTTTTGTTTTAGTTTCCATTTATCTTGTTCTTAATTATTTTGAGCAGATGCTCAGATGCTTGTGTTTGATTTACCCTTTGACAAAAGACCTGTTTTCAGCGTCTGCCCACTTTTCTCTTGAGGTTGCTCTCTTTTCTTTATTTTCCAAAATTTTCTTATGTGCTCTAAATCAGTATTTTTCAGCAGGAATATCATGTAAGCCTTGTACGCATTAAAATTCTCTAATAGCAACATGAAGAGAAATCAACAGAATTACTTTTAGGAACATATTTTATTTAATGTACTTTATTTAAAACAATGCAGCCCAAATAATATAATTTCAGCATACAGTCATCTCGTTTATCACAAGTCCCCAAAACCTGGTTTGTGTGTTACTTCACGCATATTTTAATTTGGCTTAGTTGTATGTCACGTACTGAAAAGCTGCATGTGGCTAATGGTTACTGTACTGGGCAGTGAAGCAATTTTTATATTCTACCTGCTCCTTGACGGTTTTTATGTATGTCCTTAATTTAAATATTCTATTTGCTCTCTTGTATTTTAAGTGATCCTGTTTTGCATACTAGGTAACATACTTTTGTTCATGCAAAACCTTTCATTTTCTACTTCTATTTCTCTTTGAGGCTCAGGCATAAAACTGCCCTGGCCAAAAGCTTTTTATACCTAGTGTCTAAAGAGCTTTACCAGGGCTGGGGAGATGGCTCAGTAGAATAAGCACTTCCCTGGCAAGTGCAAGGGCCTGAGTTCTATTCCTGGTTCTTCCAAAAAAAAAAAAAAAAAAAAGAAAGAAAGAAATTTTAGCCCGGCATGGTGGCTCATGCCTGTTGTCCCAGCACTTGGGAGGCTGAGGCAGGAGGATAGTTGTGAGTTCAAGACCAGCCTGAGCTACAAAATTGAGCTTAAGGCCAGCCTGAACTGCATAGTGAGACTCTGTCTCAAAAAGACAAAAAGAATAAAATAAAATAAAGAGCTTTACCAAATAAAATGATAACAGTCATGATCTCTATTTCTTGAGAGATCAGGGTAGAAAAAAATGGTCCTAATTTATCTTCCTGTTAGAAACAAATTTTTAAAAGAGAAAAAAGTACTATGCCCAGAACCATACATATACATATATGAAAATCTGGATGTATTCAGATATATTTGTAAAATCACCATTTTCCATATTAATACATATATGAAACTATAGTTTTCAAAACAGGATATTCAGCAATAAGGGACAGAGGATCCCAAAAATGGAATTTTTTTTTTTTTTTTTGGAGGAACTGGGAATTGAACTTAGGTGCTTGCGCTTGCCAGGGAAGTGCTTAGTCCACTGAGCCATCTTCCCAGCTCTGTGCTATCTCCCTGGCCCAACATGGAAATGTTTATGGTTTCTCCAGCTTACCATCTGGAGGGAGATCTTTAGGCCACAGAACAGGGAAGGAGAAAACATGGGATGCACTGGTGAGCCCTGAGTTGAGAATATGAGGACAGGAGTTGGAAGATACTTGTTGAGAGGAGAGAAAGAAATAAACAGAAATAGAGATAGAAATAGAAGGGATAAGGAAAAGAAGAGAGAGGAGAGGAGAGAAGAGGAGAGGACAAAAGAGGAGTAGTGCTCACCTAGAGGTCTCCTCAATGCCTCACACACTCACAGGTGGGGCTTTGGAGATGGTTGGAGAGTGGCTGGACCATTCTGGACCACTGGTTTAGCATAGTTTTGGTATGGGTGATGGAATTGCTAAAGGCCCACCCTGTGTGTGGGAGGCATCAACCAATAAGCTTGAAACCTGGGTGGGATAAAAAGGGAAAGAAGGAAGTCTTGCTGCTTCCTGCTGTCAGACAATGAGTTATTTCTTCTGTGTGGTGTACTTGTGCCATGGCACCTTGCCTTGGGGACAACTGACTGGGCTCTAAAATGTCCAGAAGCTATGAGCTAAATTTCACTTCTTCTTGAACTTTTAGGTGTTGGGAACACACACACACACACACACACACACACAAACACACACAAACACACACACACACACATAGGGGGAAGAGAGAGATCAGAAACAGAGAGAGGGGAGAGAGAGGAGAGGAGAGAAGAAGAAGAGGAGAGGAGAGAAGAGAGGAGTAGCACTCTGGAAAGTTTTTTGTGGGTGAATTGTGAATCTTTTGAGTTCCAACCAAAATATACAGGGGACAAAGTAATGAAACTGGACAAAATATGAAAATACGACTGGGAGTCAAAAGGAACATCAAGCCCCATACATGACCAAGATTAATTAATTAATCTTCCCACCAAAACAGTAAAACATATCTGCCTACCCCACTCAGCAGAACTTTGCTTCATTATTGAGGAAAAATTCCACCCACCAGCAGAGCAAAAGTACATTTTAGGGAGCTTTTTAAAGTCTAAAATACCTTTCCTCTGCATTATCTTACTGAATTCATTCTTTGAAAGCAACCTGTGATTGATATCGCTGCAAGCTGTTTTAAAGATAAGGGCACAGGAAAGTTGCCTGCCTTCCCCAACCCGGCTGAGCTCAGAAGAGTGTGGGGAAAAGATAAATCCAGGAGCTCTGAAGCACACCTCAGATGAAGCCTTGTCCCAGCATTTGGCTCTGGGAATTCCTTGTGGTATTGACTTTCCTCTCCCAGGAAGCCTGCAGGGAAGCTGAGGACACCACTAACTTACTGGAGAGGTAGAAAATGATGGAGCTGACCCCACAACTTCCAGTCCATTTGATTATCATCTGATATTAATGTTGTGTTCAAAAAGAGGAAGGTCTTTACGGAATCAGATGTCAGAACAATTAACCTTGAGACTTTCTTGGGAATGTACTGTATTGGAGATCGTAAGCCGTTAAAGAAGTTCCAATGGATCACTGCTTTATCCGAAGTATTTGGCTTGTATTCGGGGGTCCTTGCATGAAAATGGTTTATGTTTCCTTTGAATATAAACCAGGATCCCATTTATTTAGTGCAGTAGATGCTCGTAGAAGGAGAGCCCATCACCCCCCATGCTCCAAGGGTGTGATCAGAGGCTAAGAATGGGTAGAATCACACATTCTTTTTAAACTGCTCAGTCTCTCGTTTTTTAGAGAACTTTATTGGTGGCACTTGGGTAAATTAAGTGTGCTTATCTTGGAATTGAGCAGATGTAGCCTTCAAGCCATCACTTGACCACTCTGTGCCTGGAGCAGGGGCTGCACCCTAACGCCAGGCCTCTGTCTCCAGAGTGCGCTTCTTAAGCAGCAGGACACAGCCAAGGGCCAGGAAGGGGAAGAGACACAGGATTTGAACCAGGACGCCAGCTCTGCCCCTGAGCAGGCCAACTGCTCCTGGTCCATCACATCTGTGTGTCTCAGCTCCTCCTACTTCTGTGAGATGCTGATGATCAGAGTTCCTGGTCCCTTGGGATGCTGAGAAGAGTGAGCGACGGCAGTGGTGAGCCATAGTGAGCGATCACTGCAGGAACCCTCAAGGGCAACCCCACCCTTGATCCAAGATCCTGGAGCTGGGTGTGCTTCGCACCAGCCCGCCTCATTTCTCTCCACCGTCCGCCCTGCATTCCTGAGGCTCCTTCCTGTTCAGTGCTTCTCCATACCCACATCCCTTCATAGGACTCAGTAAGTAGACAGATAAGCCAACGTAGGCATTAGAACATTTGCAAAGGGTGGCTTTCAAGACAACAGGCTCATGAAATAATCCATTTTGGCATGGGGTGAATTTATTCCAACCAAGGGGCCATCACCAGTGTCAAAGGCAGTTAGCATCACGCTGCCTCTGTATCTATTTCTTGTTAGCTCTCCAACATCGAACAGTAAACACATCTCAGTGTTTTGCAAACCTCTCCCAAACAAATATTCTGACAGCAGTGTTAACTGCTAGTCTGCCCTCCTCCCACCTTCCCTTGGATTTGCCTTTCTCCTGCTCTCTCATTCCAGATTTTTCAAGTCCAAGACCCCAGGAGCCTGCTGAGCTCATGAGCAGGAGCTGAAGAAAGTTCCGACAGGATATTCTCTCTTGATCACCTTTCTCTTCACCACAGCTAAAAATAAACATTTCTCCACCCCACCATGTCAATTCCTCTATAATTAGAAGGGCGGCCAGAGTCTCACCTGCTAAATCTCTACCCCAGAACAGAATTTAAGGAGCAGGTGGGGAAGGTGGGCCATGAGAGGAGGGTAGAGCTGAGAGCAGCAGAAGCCGAGGGTTTTAGGCTAACAGCTCTGGGCAGTGACGGAAGCGATGCTCATGGAGGAGTGGGAGCCTCCTGTTTTTATTGGGGAGAGATGTCTAACGGGGGTACTATTTTATCCTCAGGGCACTAATCAGTCTTTTCTAAGCTGCTAGGTATGTGAGTAAGACCAGATTCTCAAGGAGCTCACTGCTTTGTACTAGGCAGGACAGAAAGGCAATCAGAAAGTGGAATGAACATGGCATTTAAATGTTAGCATTGGTTGTTTCTGGGGCAGGATCTTCGCTTGAGGAACGTGGCTTTTCTGCATTTTCCTGTATTGCTTGTTATTTCTTTAAAATAATAAACATGTGCACTTTATAAAAAGTGAGAAATTATTGCTTTAATTAAAGCAACAACATAAGATGGTGAGTTTTCTAGAAGTCCATTAAAACCTGAGAGTACATGGGTCTGAAAGCAATTGTCTCTGGTTGAAGACAATTTTTGAACAGAGAATCACTAATTTTTAAAAAAAAATACAGGCCCTATTTTGGGTTTTGAGAGAGAATAATTACTGGAGCATACCGTGAGGTGAGAAAGATGACAGATAGATCCAAGGGCTGGACGTGGGCAGGCCTGAGAGGGCCGTACATGCCAGGCCAAGGTGCAGGCGTCCCTCAGATCTTAAGCCAGGACAGTGGGTGCATGTGGCAACATCCACTGCTGTATGCATGTCAGAGTATCCTCAGAGTCCCCAAATAAGCCAGCACAGTGCTCTATGTCTGAGACATTTGTGTTACTTGAAAATTCTTAGAGCAGTTAAGTAATTCTGCAGTGGTTGGAATTCTATACATAGGTAGGCAATTAAAGACTTAAACTAAGCCTGTGTGGATCATGGCAGTACCTTTGGCTGGATTACAGTTTGGGTATGTGCATGCTATACACTAACACTTAAAGCTTCAGGCACTGCATTTGTAGCACTTCACAAAGCATTCCAGAATGTTCTAGACTCCGTGGAGGCCTTCCTTACTCAAACGTGGATGGATATGTCCAGCCTTGTGTGGAGTTAGGTGCTCAGTGAATATTCTCTGGATGAATGAATTCTCTTTCAAAAAGGAAGGAAGGAAGGAGGGACGGAGGGAGGGAGAAAGGGAGACGGAGAGAGAGAGAGAGAGACAGAGAGAGAGACAGAGAGATAGAGAGACAGAGGGAGGCAGAGAGAGAGGAAACTCCCCAAAGAATTATGTTAGGTCAGAGCTGAGAGGTAGGTGATTAGGAGGGGCCCTTGCCAAGAATAAATTACCAGAGAATAATTACAACCAGAGTTGTAAGTGGTATCTAGCTGCCTCCCCAAAGCTTCATGCACTCATGCTGGGCTTTTCAAGGGTGGCTGTATCTAGGGTGTGTCAATATGGATTAAGGGTGTGTGGTAACTCAATTAGTCCTCTGAATGGTTTAGCACAGTACTGGATATAGATAATAGGTGTGGGTGGATCCATAGTTTGAATGAGTGAACTCAAGGAATAAAAGGAAAAGGAAGGCTTGCTGCTGCTGCTGTTGTTGCTACTGCTTTCTTGCCTGCCACACCATGGACTGTTTCTCCTTTGTGATGGCCCTCTGTCTCGTGCCTCCATGCCCTGGAACCAGCCAACTATGGACTGAATATTTTACAAACTATGAGCTAAAATAAACCTTTCCTCCTTTAACTTTGGGTGTGGGTATTTTATCTCAGCCATGAGAAAAGTAACTAAGACAGGCTGGTTGGAGACATAGATATTATAAAGAATGTGTGTTAAAGAGGATAAGGGGCTAAGAAAGTGGGGACACTGGTTAAAGACCTTGTTCCCCCAAGAAGCTCAGACAAAGAGAAGGAGAAAGATAAGGTAATAATCATAAGTGACAGATTTTAAGACTCCAGGGGTGGAAAGTGCAGAGGGAGGATCTGACCTTGTGGGGAGAGTGGGTGGGCCCAAGTGACTGGATGGAAAAGATGACCAAAGGTAGAGGTGGAGGGCTTGGCTTTTCGGACCAGTGGCTGGACAGTTCTTTCTGTATGGACAGAAGGTGAAGTGAAGGGCTAGGGTAGGTTACAGAGATTGCTTGAGATTGGGGAGGACTGTGAATGGGAGAGGAAGCTGGCACAAACAAAGCTTATGACTGCTTCGGATCCACCTGGGCTCCAGCCCTCATGTTCATCTGACTTTCTTACACAGCTCAGAGGTCCAGGAGCAACTGCAGTGAAGGACATTTGCAGGACAGGCAGATAGGTGAGGGTGAGAAAGCAAAGAGCTTGTCAAAGAGCTTGGACAGTAGGAGCTCATGGCCTGACTCCTACAGTACACAGGATAGGAAGGAGCACACAAGAGATGGGGAGGACACACCAGTTACAGGTGTCATGGAGGTGGATACTATGGAGGTAAAGAGAACAACAACAACAAAAAAGGCTGTGATCTGAGAGTGATGATCTGGGAGCTGGAGTGAGCTTTTCCGTGTCTAAGACCTGGGAGTCACCTTTGAAAACTGGGGCAGCCATGTCCGAGTCGAGGGGGAGTCCAGGGCTTCATTGCAGGTGTGGAGTCACCAGGGGTCTTACAGAGGGCATGGCAGGAAGCGACTGAGAACAGGCCAGCCAGGGGCCAGGTTGAGAGGAGGAAGGCGTTTGCACACATTTGGGAGCACAGCGGTGCCGAAGCATGGACCTTCTGCTGCCACTTGGCATCAGACCCCGATCCCCAAGCATAAGCTGGTCTCTTCTGCTTGAGCCTGTCCTGCACATAGCCCTTGCAGCCTGCTGTCGATGTGCTGGGCTTCAGTCCCCAGCACAGTCTTCTTTTCTCTTCAGAGACCTCCAAGGAAGCCTCAAGATCTGACCTTAATCTTCTCATCTACCATAAGTTTTTCACATTTTCATGGCAATAGGACCCAGCCCTCTGCCCATCAATTACTTATCACCCTCAGCCTAGCTGTTGTCCTTAGCTAGCAGGATGGCTGTTCTTATTCTAAGCCCTGGGCACGTCACATCTTCTTCAATGACAGCGAGATGACACCCACGTCTTCTGTCCTCTTCAAGATCAAACCTCCATAATCGAAGTGGTGACTGTGGCCTCCTGTGAGCCTTACACATTTTGGCACGCAAGGGCACTCTGCAATGTATGTTTATTTAACAGGTGCTCACACGCTGGGTCATTTCACTAAGGTGTGAGCTCCTGGGTTATGGGGCTCAGAGGACTCAACATAGCCCCTCATTAATATTCCAGGAGTGGCCAGCCTCTCAGGCCCCTGCCCACCAAAGCGCTCTGGAGTCAGATGTGTTTGGAGGGTCGGTGCCTATTCTGCCTGCTTATGGAGACATAGACCATGCATTTTATTTTGGCAGAGGGCCGCTTCTGCAATCTAACAGTGTATCAGAGGTTTGGCTTTGCTCAATATTTAGCATTAGTACAGTTATGAGTTGTGAATCTTGCTCACTGAGAAGCCAACGAATGCTCTATTATTTCATGTCTTTTCTCATGTGCTCGTATTAGGATTTATAACAGCTTCACTTATATTTTCGTCACATTCTCCCTCAGAGGCAGTGGCCCTCCTGGTTCCGTTTGGATCAATGCTGCTGGGCCTTGTGGTCTCTCTCTCTTTTCTCGGGACCCATGTTTCCCATTCTCAGCTTTTCTGAGCCATGTCCAGGGATCTATGCTTCTCTGCTCTTTCTTCTTCCTTGTATGTTCTGATTCCTATCTAACACCTTCCTGAGCATCCAATGTGCCTTCTACGTCTAAAAATAACTTTATTCTATTCTCGTGCTGGAATTATAGTTTAGTTGGAAATCTAATTCCAGGATGAAAGTCAATTTCCCCCAGAATCTTGACTTCTAACGTCACATGTGGTTACTGAAAAGGCAATTGTCTTTCCTATTTTGAGTCTTTTGATGTGATATTTTTCCTTTCTGGAAGCATTTAAGGGATTATCCTCAGCCTTGTTGATCTAAAACTTCATGAGAAGTCTTGATGTGAGGTCTTTATTCATTTATTTTTGTTTGGTAATCAGAAGACCATTTTAATCAAGAAATTCATGTTTCAGATTATGGAAAATGTTTTCATAGCATACAGTAGATGATCTCTCTCTCTCTCTCTCTCTCTCTCTCTCTCTCTCTCTCTCTCTCTCTCTTTCCCTCCCTCCCATTCTCTGTTCTTGCAATATCTACTAGATAATTGTTGGGGCTCTTGGATTTTTCTGCATAACTAACTGTTTTCTACTTTTTTATCTCTCTTTCATTTTCTTCATTTTGGAAGATCTCTACTTTGCTCTTTGAGTGATTCTACAAAAACTTCAATTTCAGCTATTGTCCTGTTTTCTTCCTGGAACGTTCTCCTGTCCATGTTCTCTCTAGTAGTCCACCATCAACATCCTGGGCTTTGTTTTTTGTATTTTTAAAAAATTGCATCCTACTTTTGCTTCCATGATGCAATATTTTCTCATCTTAATTAAAAACTTTGAAGTTTTTAAAGTGTTTTTAATTGAAATTTTATTGTTTTCCACATTATTATTTCCTCTAGGTTCTTTTTCTGTGTTTATTCTCATTGCTGTTTTTCCATGGGTCATGGTTGTCACATAAATTTACAAGTAAGACTAAAAAATGATCAAGAGGTCTCTCTCTCTCTCTCTCTCTCTCTCTCTCTCTCTCTTTCTGTCTCTCTTCCCCCATCCATTGGGGGAGGAGACTTTATTCCTTGGATTCACTGTAGAGGAACTGAGCACCAAGCAGGACATAGATCTTTTTCTTTTTGGTGCGTAAACAGAGGAATTCATTTTTAAGGAGAATAAATCTCTTCCTGGGCCTCTGTCTCCCTTCTCTCCCTCTCTTGCTTTTCCTCCCTTCTTTCCCTTCCCTCCTTCCTCATGTCCATCAGTATCACTATGTCTGTACCTAAGTGTCTTGCTTCTTGGAGTTGGGAGGGTATGGGGAGCCAGATAGGGAGCTTCCACTGTTCGAGGTACACAATTTCCCTTGCTCTGCTTCTAACCGCAAGTCTTCCTTCCATTTTGCAGGTATCCCTGCCCTGTAGCTTCACATTTCCAGCTCAGTAATTAGGGCTCCCACCTGTGCTTTACCTCTGGGCAGGAGGGATGAATGGTTACAGGGCTTTCAGGGATGGCAGGCTATCTGAAGAGCATCAACCCTGGTGCTTCCTCCATTCTGTTCAAAGACCTCGAAGGGCTCCACAAGATCTGATCTTCACCTGTTCACCGGCTTTTAATTTTTGGCATTTTCCTGGAAGAAGGAGCCAAGTGTAAGCACATTAATTCCTTCTTATCCCCCAACACAGCTGTTCTCTTTATCTGGACCCATGGCATCTCTCCTCTCACTTCTAGGAACTTTGCATCTTTTTCAGTTATGGGAAGCTGATAGTCTTTCTTTCTGCTCAACTGTTCAAGGCAGCTCATTCTCAGCTCTGACCATCCACTCTTTCTAGGGACCCTGTGCTTCATAGTACCAGATGTCGGGGTGCTTTGCAAATAAATCATCATGCGGTGCCTGGGCTTCCTTCTGCAGGCTCCTGGGATACAGGCTTCTCCTGCTAAGCTTGTTGCTGATTCTCAGCTCACCGTCTGCCTTGTAAAAGTGAGTTGAACTCATTTCTCTGTACTGACTTTTCTGCTGGCAGTTGTCATTTACTTCATCACATTAGAAAGCTTCACAAGTGTTCAACTGCACATTTTAATCAGAAAACCTAGTATAAATTTCTGTGCAAAAAAAAATACTATGCAAGCTATCATAAACACACCCCTGCCTAGCACAGCGAGGGCGCTTCAAGGGCCAGGTGACTCACTTAGGGGCTCAGCCTTTGTGACCAGGTCTGTAGCTCCATGCTACTAGTCCATACACTAAGCCAGGGGCTGTAAGGAACAGATGATCCCTCTGTGGACATGTGAGAGGGTAGGGGCTGCTCTTCCACTAGCTCTTCTCGCTAGGTCTATTGATGAGGGAAGGAGCCCTGGGGGTTTTCATCTTTGTTCTCAGCTTCTGTTAGCATACTGTGTGATTCAGGCTGCTCAGTGAGTGCATGTAGGGTCCATGCAGGACTGAATAGCACCAGCAACATCCCCGACCTATGGTTTTCACGTTTGCAGCCACCTTGAATTTGATCATGAAATTCCTGTAGCAGATTGGAAGCCTTCCAGAAAGAGCTCCTACACCATGAGGGATGAGAGAGGCAGGGGCCTAGCCAGGTTCTAGGGATGGCCTTGGCTTTTCCCTGGCTCCCAAGTAACCAAACAGATGTCCATCTCTTCTTTCTCTTGGGATTTCCCATGATCCTTGGGGAAATGAGGTTTGGCCATAGGCCCCAGACATGAATCTTCATGGTCTCTGCAGAGAGCCCTTCATGGAGGATAGCTTTGCTGTGTCCTGCCAACACCGGGCCCAAGACCTCAGCCAAGGTCATCAAGCCACTGTCTCCATGTCCTCTGCTCTTGGGCATTGACATTGTCTTTGTTCATCTTCCTCTGCTGTAACAGAATTACAGATGGGGTCATTTATAAATAATGGTTTACTTGACACTGGGAGAGCCAAGACTGTAGGGCTATGTCTGCTGAAGAACTTGTTGCTACATCATAATGTGGTGGAAGGTTATGATGATGAAAGAAAGACAGAGACAGAGAGAGACAGAGAGACAGAGACAGAGATGGAGACAAGAAGAGGAGGCCAAATTCATCCTTTTATCAGGATTTCACTCATAATTACTTGCCCATTCCTATCACTAAATGATTAATCCATTCTAGATTAATATCTATCTTCCTACCATCTCTTAAAAATTTCACCTCTTGCTTTCATGCTGGGAATTAAGTTTCAAAATATGAAGTTTGGGTGGATATGTCATGAGTCAGAACTGTGGTCACCTTAGGAAGCTACAACTCTAGAGGCCCAAGTCCTGTTGCTTAGAAATGCTCCTCTCCATTCAGCTAGATCATTACCTGAGGCATGGGAATCCTATGTTTCCCCTTTTAGTTGGCCTCCAGCTTCCGAGTAACTCAAGATCGTCCTCCTGAGGTTTGCGACTAACTCTTGGCTTTTTTCCCCTTTGAAACATGAAATTTTGCCCACTCCACTTGGAGATGCTTGGGTTGTCTCAGAACCAGATTAGCCAACTTTCAGGCTTGCATCCTCTTTTAACCTCCCTGCCCCAGGAATGGGAGTGGAAAGTGCCTTGATATCGCAGCACATGATTTAGTCAAGCTCTGCAGTTGAACAACCTGGTAGGTGTAGCCAAGATGAGTCTAACCCTACTTGGTCATAGAAGTCTCCTCGCCTGTTACCTAGGATCTATAGCAGTTATACCCACCAAGCAGCTGAAACACTCAAAATGGGATAATTTCAAGAGGACTAATTTACAAAGGGATGGGTTCCCAAGGTGTGGGGAGTGTGTCATGGGTAGTGCTTGTGATGGGGGCCGGCTGTGGCCCTGAACACCTCTCCCTGTGGGTGGGGAAGACAACAGAAGACACATCCAGTGTGTCAGGTGAATGGCAATTTCTGCACAAAGCTCCAATTCTGAGACACGGTCATTACCCTTTTCTGCTGTGGCCCATGATGCCCTAGTGTGATGGGGTAGACACTGACTCATTCCAGCTTGCTAGCTCTAACTGTCAGAGGCTGGGCTTGGTCCTCAACATATGTGACCCGAGGCCATTCCTATGAGCACTGCCTTGGGTCTTTGCATTGTCTTCTCACTCTCTTCATCTCAAAAGATCCTATAAGAAAGGATCACTGCAACCCTTTGTCTTGAGTTAACATATGTTTAGTGTAAAGAATATAGAGTTTTGTTGTGGCATATTCACACATTGTGTATCACAGTTTGATCTTTTCCATCCCCATTACCCTCCATCATCCTCTTTTCTTGCACCCCCTTTCTCTAGTAGCCTCTCTTCTACTTTCATGTCATCTCTATGTTACCTCTAGACTCCACATAGGAGGTTGAACTTTTGTGAAACTGGCTTACTTTACATAACATGATATTCAATTCCATCCATTTTCCTACAAATGACTAGAAAACGTTCTTTATAGGGGCCTATTTCTTCATCACACATATGTGTCACATTTTCTTTGTCTATTCATCTGTTGATGGACACCCAGGCTGTGTTGTTAGCTTAGCTATTGTAAACTGCACCACAATAAGCACAGGATGCATGTATCTCTGTATAATACTGGCTTTAACTCCTTTGTGTCTATATGAAGAAGTGGTGTAGTGAGGGCGTATGGTAATTCTATTTTTAGTTTGTTAGAGAACCTGCATCCTGATTTCCATAGTGACTGTGCTAATTTACATTTCCATCACAGAGTATAAGGACACACCCAGGGGCTCTGATCACTTGTGGGCTCTGTTACTGATTTTCCTAGGTGTCAGCACTTTGGCTTGACTCTCCCTGCTCTTTTCTTCACTCCACCTTTCCCTTCTTCACCCTTTCACCTACTGCTGCTCTATTTTCCACCAATGCCTCTGCCTTTTTCCAAATGTCCCTTTTTCCTTCTTCTCTTCCTCTGTTTTTCAGGCTTGTCTCCCTTTTGTGATAGTTTTTCTTTTTTTAATTAGGCTGTGATAGTTTTTTTTAAATCCCAGAAGTATATCTGCTAATTGTATTTTCAGGAAAATAATTATGCAAGTAAGATGATTAGATAATGAAGGCATTCTCTGGCCTCTTTACCAGATGATGATGGGACGGGGATGGGATCCGTGATCTTTTCTGCTGAAGCTCACAGATTGGCACAGCCCTTCTCAGAATTCTCTGAATACATAGGGTAGACTCTGATCCCTCCCAGGCTCTGCCTGACTGCAGCCTCTGGAGCTCAACCTGGGAACAGGAGTAGCTACTTTTCAGCTCCCCAGGATGGCAATGACCCCCCCTCCAATATGGCTTGGGGCTGAGGACCCTGTGGTATCCTTAGACCTACAGGAAGACCCTCAGAATTTCTCAAGTATAGTACACACACACACACACACACACACACACATGCATGCATGCACACATACATGGCATGATTATGAAGATTGTGGCTTCCCTCAGGCAGGGGGTATTGGAAACACTAAGCCGCAGAAAGTTGTCCATCCTGGGATTGCTTCATAGCTCACTAATGGTGGCCATCAGCTTTTATCTCACCTACTCGTGTCCTATAGTGGGCATAGGTCACATGCTTCCCTTTGCTATGCTCTGTCCTCCATCCAGCCCAGCTGACAGACAGGACTTTCTCGTCACCCCTGGGCCATCACAGAATTCTATCAGCTCCCCACATCTTGCCATCTGCTGGCCTCCTGGGGATTTGGGGGCACTAGGAAAGGTGGTGCAGAGGGACATGCTGGGAAGGGACAGGAGCAAGGCTGAAAAGGAATGGGTAGGACGGGTCAGGGAAGTGGGTCAGGACAATGTGCCTTCATTGGTGAACTGAGGAGCAACTGTGACAGGGAATGAAAGGTGATTAATGCTGACTTAAACCCTGCTGTTTTACAAAGGGAGAACTCTATGGTAAGAGTGGCTTCATTACATGCCCAAGACATATGGTCAACCAGAAGCAGGATAATGGCTCAGATTCAAAACTCCTGGTTCAGGGCCAGGGAGATGGCTCAGTAGAATAAGCATTTCCTTGGCAAGCTCAAGGGTCTGAGTTCAGTCCCTGGTTCTGCCAAAAACAAAACAAAACAAAACAAAACAAAACAAAACAAAACAAAAGCAAGCAAACAAACAAAAAACAACAACTAAAAAGTCCTGGTCCAAGGCTTACCTTGTCCAGAGAGTAGGATTGCAGCAGGATTCCAGGGTTAAATTTATCCACATCAAGAAAGAGACCGCTATAAACACCCCTTGGCCAGCCTGCGGCCATTGCAACGTGTGCTATCCACCGGAATTTGTGATCCATGCTAGGCTCTGAATACAAGAAAGGTAGGAAATTTCCTCTGCATTGACTCAGTGCTCCCTGGATGAATATTTTTTTCTTTTTAGTTTTTTAAAAATTTGTTACTCTTTCCATTATCTTGGGGAATTGGTACATGTACATGATACAGTTTGTTTCTTCTTTAAAAATTCCTCTTCCTTCCACTTTGCTCCCTTTTCCTCTAGTTATTTTCTTTTTCTTTTTCTTTTTTAAATTTATTTATTTTTTGGTGTTATTTATTTTTAATTTTTAAAAATTAATTTCACTGATAAAGAAATACCAATGAGACAGTTTCAGAACAGGTTAGTAAGACAGTTATAATAATTAATACATTGTATATTGTTGTCTTCATAGTGGTTATTCATAGTACAAGATGCAGACATGACATCTTGTGTAAACACTACTAGTACAAATATTTCTTCTCATTGAACTAAGAGAAAGTAGCTGTATATCTATCCTAATTTTTATATAAAGATACATATGTATTTTTTTACTACAAAAATAGTCCTTCATTTATATCCTCCTTTTTCATATATAAGTAGATGCAAATTGAAGATATACTCTTAAGTGGAATAAACCAGACCCACATGTGTAAATATCAAATAGTATCCCTAGTGGAAGGACTCAAAAGAAGAAATAAAAATTGAAAGGTATAACACAACTAAATGGAAAATGAGAAATTAAGGATTAAACTATGAAGATAGGGCAAGGAGAAAAGCTAGGAAACATAGCAGGGGCAAAATCATACCTTTATATACACAAGATGGTTAAAGCAATGGTCTGAAGAATCTCCATCAGGTTTTTGAAACTAGTAGTTAATTTGTATGACTCTCACCCTGACTAACTAACTATATATGCTGATACCTGTGAACTAAGCAACTGCACCGAGGATAGCAGTGTGTAATACTAAGGCCATGCTTGGAGTGCCTGTCATTCTGGTCTTCTAAATGTGTACTGCTCCTAATGTCATATCAATTACTGCTATACTTTCTTTCAAGTAAATGTTTATTTTTTAAAAAAAGATAATAAAAGAAAAGACAAGAAAAGGACAAGAAAAAAATGTTATAGAACTGTCCTGCTACAATGCTGTATATGGTTAAATGTGTAAATTTCTGTGTAAAACTTCTGACATTGCCAGTCCTGGGGATAGCACACTACTATTATGGACTACTGGACTATATTGGATTATTTTGCTGAATTCAAACACCTGCAATATTTAAATGGCAATGGAATACCCATCTCTGACAAAAGTAAACAAAACAAGGGGATATAAACGAAGGACCCACTTTGTATCTGTATATACAAAATAAGATAACTATATAGTTACTTTCTCTTAATTCAATGAGGAGAAAGATTTGTACTAATTGTGTTTGGACAGGATATCATGTCCACATCTTATACTATGAATAACCTCTAGAAGACAACAATATGCAATGCATTAATTATTGTAACTGTCTTACTAACCTGTTTTGAAACTGTCTCATTGCTATTTCTCAATAAAATTAATAAAAACTAAAAAAAATAAATTTCTGTGTAAAAGTATGCAATTTTTCATTTTTATTTTTTCCACATTCCATAGGGATTTAAAGTTTAGCATATCAACGCTTGTTAGAAAATACCTGTTCCATGTTATGTGTAAGGCATTTGACATTCAGACAGAGAGTGATGTCAAGCTCAACTGTCTATGTTGTAGGGTAATAATATCATTAAGCTTCTCTTCTAGATGATTAACAACTTAAGTTTGCAGACCAAAAATTAGGGAAAAAGAAGGACTACAAGGATAGTCAAATTTTATTTTATTTTATTTTATTTTTTTTAAATTGTATTTAGGACAGGGTCTCACTACGTAGTAGGACTGGCAGTGTTTCTCCTGTTTTCAGCCTCCCAAGCCCTGGGACTACAGGAATGCACCACCATGCCCAGTGGCCAATCACTCTCTTAGTGAGCTGTTGGGGGCACGGCTGGCACGGCGTGCCAGAAACCCCTTCCTTCTACAAGAGCCCAAACCCTGTGTTTCCTTCTTCCTTTATTTTCTCTTAGCTTGTAGTTTGCTCTGTTCAAATGAGAGAGACCATATAGTCAAGCTTGTGCACTTGATTTATGGCACTCAACAGTGTATTTTCCAGGTGCATCCATTTTCTTATAAATGTCTCAAATGTGTCCTTCTTTATAGCTGAGTAGAATTCCATTATATACAGGTAGGACACTCTTTATCCAATTGTTTGCTGACAAGTGTACAGGCTGCTTTCAGGATTTAGCTATTATGAATCGTGCTGTTGTGCTATAATCTTGAACCACTGCATTTCCTATCTTCCTATAACTGACACCTCAGTTCCAACCTATGGCCATCAGGGTTTCAGGTCGGCATCCTGTTCTGTCCCCATACTTAGAAAAGGACATGGTCTCAGGGTGAAACAGAAAGGAGTGGGGCCCAAAGAGAGGACAGTGGCTCCTTCATTTTCTTCCTCTGACTTACTGCTACATGCCCTGACATAGATACAGCGCACTCTGCTCCAGGGGCTTCCACGCCCGGAGTCCTCCTTCCTCACTGCCTCCAGTTAGAAAAACCAGTGGGCTAAGGTCTTCCATGCATACATGGCCTCATCCTGACATGACCCCTTCCTCAGGCTTCCTGGAGCTCCTAGTGCCCCTCATCATAATGACAACCAAGTTTAACAATTAAAAATATGCAGCACCCTGTTATATATGAATTTCAAATAAAAAAAAATATATATATACTTTTCTTGTTGCTTAGACAAAATACCTAACACTCAAAGTCAAAGTAGGAAAAGTTTATTTCAGCTCATAGTGGTGACAGGTTTCAGTCCGAAACTGAGTGGTTCGAAGGCAGGGTGGTGTGGTAGAAGGACATTTTGCAGAAGAGAAATGTCCATGGCAGGGCAGGCAGAGAGCAGCAGGCAGTAGCAGGTAGCCTCAGCCTCAGCCTCAGCTGTAGCAGCAGCAGCAGCAGCAGCAGAGCAAGCCTTCATATTTCATCCAGACTACAATCTAATCCATTATCCATCCATTATCTACACTGCCAATCCCAGTGTTGCACCTTCCCCCACATTCACATACCCTCACAAAAACGCCTTTCAGTCTCCCTACCTCTGACTGCATGAGGCTTTGGGGAAGCATCTAGATGCAAGCCGTAACCCACTTTTAATACAAGTGTATCCCATGTGATGTTCAGAACAGGCTTATGCTAGAAAAGTGCTGTTTATGTGGAACAATTTTCTTTGGAATAGGTGCAGCTGGCTTGCCTGAAGCATGGAGTCACTTGAAATTACTCAGTGAGATCCCACTAGCTCGGGGGTAAAAGGGAGTCCCTTCCCAGAATAGGCTTGATGATGCTCTGTGCTTTCCTCAGGGGCCGCCTCCTTCTCCTGAGGTTGGATCTTCAAGCTGGATTTCACAGCTCTCTGCACCACCATGTTCATAAAATACAGGCAAGAAATGCACAGGCAATATTCAGAGCAATCTGCATAGGTATCTATTCTCCAAATACCAGCGAGTATTAGTTTTTCTGACTTGAAAAATAATACATGCCCATTGTTAAACTTTGAAACCTTGAAATTAATAAAAACAAAAACGAGCGTTGATTTTTGTGGCTGCATATAGACCCTGGCATTGGACTGTTTGGATTCTAATTCTGCATCAGAACATCTGAGTCGTGTGTTCTTTCAGTAATTTTTTTACCTTCTCAGTGCCTCAGTTTTTCAATCTATAAAATAGAAGTACTAATAGTGGTTTAAAGAAGTTTTATTTGGGAAATTAAATAAGCTTGTGTGTAATCAGGTATTTTAAACACAACACATATGTAACATTATGTGAATATTTGCCAAATAAAATCACATTAAGAATTCTATTATATTGAGCTAAGTATCACGATGCCCTTCGTGCATTTATGTGCATTCCTCCAGACAAGCTTATCCTGAAGTTTTCCATGTTGTGGCTACTTGCATTTCCCAAAATTGGATACAAAAGTTCTCTCATCCAGTGTGCTTAGTGAAGTGGTCTTGCTGTTTTTCACGATGTTGTGGAGTGGACTCCTCTTCTCCTGACTCTGGGCTGTTCTGAAAGACTCGTGGTCTCAGTTACTCTTCTCTCACTGTTGGGACAGATAGCCGACACCCAAAATGAAAGAAGGAAAGGACTATTTAGCTCACAGTGGAGGTTTCAGTGCTGTCCATGGTGGAGGGGCGCAGAGCAACAGGGCGAAGGCGGTGGCAGCAGCGGCTCAGGCAGCTAGCTAGTCTCCCTCTGCTCCTCACATCGCAGTGTAAATTACCTGCTCCAGGACAGTCGCAGCATGCACACTCACGATAATCAACCACACACCCCAGAAGCTGCTCCATGACTGCATGAGACTTTAGGGGACACCTAGACACAAACTATACACTCATCAACAACGAGTGACACAGTGGTGCCCCGGGACTTCCAGTGCCAGATCACAGGAACCTTGTAGTTCCTACTTCTGTGTTTTGGAACAGTCTCCTTTGGAGGCACCTGCCTGGAGGGCCTTCCCCACTGTCAGCAGATTCCAAGATAAAGAGGGGTGACACATGATGTTCTGCCCAGGGCTCTTGCTTCTCTGAGTACTCATCTGGATGTCCACCTGCCAAGCCTCGGTCACCATACACAGCCCTACTCCAAATGCATGGGGCCCCAAGAGCCATTCTGCTGTGCCCAGCCAACTCACAGAATTGGGAAAGTCCACATATGTAGTGCTGTTCTGAGCCAACAACCAGGGGCTGGCTGGCGGTGTACTAGTAGGTAACTTACAAGCATGTTTAAGAAAAATGTTCAAGGGCTGGGGAGATGGCTCAGTGGAATAAGTGCTGCCCTGGCAAGTGCAAGGGCCTGAGTTCAATCCCCGGTTCCAAAAAAAAAAAAAAAAAAAAAAATCAAGATCTTGAAATTAAACAGGAACCATGTGCTAGCCCCACCCCCAGGCACCCTGAGCTGGCCACGGAGACCAGCTGTGGTGGCACATATCTGTAATCCCAGCACTGAGGAGGCTAAAAATAGGAGGATCACTATGAGTTTGAGCTGTGTAGCCAGACCCTGTACCAAATACATAAAAAGCCCCAAACCAAATCAAAATAAAAAACAGGGACCAAAAAAATCTGGCTGAGCTTTTATAATGATTCAAAGAGAGATTTTTTTTTTTAAGTGACCCAAACTATGTATATAAATTCCTTTTTTTTTCGAACATGTTACCAGTCAGCCAGATTTGAGCAGTAGGCCCTTCAGACTCGAAGGCAGCCTAGAGATCACCATGAGTCCGTGTTTTGCCTGTTCACTTTACTGGAGAATCAAAGAGCTGAGTGATGGGGTCAAGGTCACTCAGAGCCTGGGACAGACCTCAGGTGTCCTGACTCCTAGCTCAGTGCTGCTTAAAATGATGTTAAGGGCTGCGAAACTCCATGGAGTGGCAGTTGTTGAAGGCATTCTGGGAACAACAAAAGGACATGGGACCCCGAAAAATAATTGTGTTATTTTTCAACTCTGAAAAAATTAATACTCCCCAGTCTTTAGAAAAATAATGTCTATACAAACTGCTCTGCAAGCTCTTTGTACACGTTCTGTGTCTAAGGAGACTATACATGAATCCTAAACACTGTCCCTCTGTGGTTTGCAAGGCCATGTCTTGCCTTAGCTTGCTATTCTATAAAAAAAAAAAACTGCCAAAGACTGGATGGCTGACACAACAATCATCTGCTTCTCACAGATCTGAGGTCAAGAAATCCAAGATCAAAGTGCCAGAGGGTCTGATATTTGGCAAGGACCAGCTTCCTTATTTGCAGTTGGCTGAATCCTCATTTTACCTTCACAGGGCAGAGAAGAGAGAAAGACAGGAACCAGTTCTCTCCAATATCTTCTGAGAAGGGCACTAATCTTATCTTGAGGGCTCCATCCCCAGGCACTAATCACCTTTCAGAGATCCTACCTCCTTGTACTACTAGCACACTGGAGACTGGATTCCAACACAGGAATTTTGGCAGGACAAAAATGTTCAATGTGTCACACAGCTTGTTTTAAAAATTCCGCCTGGTAAGAAGACAATGAAATGTGGGGTGTTGAGGTCAAGTTGGGGGAGGGTCTCTGTGGACAAGCACTTGTCTTGAGAATCAAAGTAACGTGAGACCTGAGGACATCCCTGATATCCTGGGATGGTGAGGGTCTGACCAGCCTGTGGTCTCTATGCCTCCTTGCCTTAGCTCCAAGTCAGTACAGATCCTTGAGTCTCCTGCTCATTGTTATCTGAGTGAGAGCTTTAACTTAAAAGTTCAGTGGTGTTGGGATCTAGAAGAAAATTGTCTCCATCCTAGAAGGAAGGAAGCATCTGAGGGGGCTCTAATGGAGCTTGACATCAAAATACTCCTGGTTGGTTGAACTGTGCTTCCTCAGACTTGTGTGCTGATATTCTAAGCCCCAGTGCCTCAGGATGTGATGTACTGGGAAATCGGGTTGCTGCAGAAATGATCAGTTGTGATGTGAAAACAAGGAGTAGGGCAGGTGTGATAGTTAAGCTGGGCTATCGATTGGCTTCTGAGCTTCCTAGAGTATTAGTGATGCACAGTTCTGCACGTGTCTGGGTGACTCATGGAAATGTCACCTGGGGACTGTCTCTGGTCCCTGGCCACTTTCTCTCTTGCATTCTTTCCCTGAAGTTTGCTTCCTGGCCTCCATGAAGTGAGCAGCTTTGCTTTGCTATGCCCTTCGGCCATGATATTTCTACCTTGAGTCACCTGATAATGGGCTGAGCCCTCTCACACTGTGAACTAGAATAGACTTACTTTGAGCTGTGAGTGACAGGCCTTTTATCCTAGATGCTAGATGAGAGGCCTGCAGTGCTGGGACTGCAGTCCCAGCACAGCCCTCAGCAGGAGCCAACCCACCCACGCTGTGGTTTTGGGCTTCTAGCCTCTGGAAGTGCAGGACAATGCATTGCTGTTTAAGGCTGCTAGTTTTTCGGTGCTGTTATGGAAACCCTAGGAAACCAACACAGTGATATTTAAATAAATGAATGGAGTCCTCAGAAAAATAAAATGAAAGAATCCATGGAATAATTAGTAGGAGGAAAGAAAGAGCAGAATGACCTTGGCTTATCATGGGCGCTGATGCGAGAATCACGGCACAAGCTCTGGAGTTCTGGAGCAGCCTCACGCCATCTGCACGGTTCCACTCGAGAAGTAGATCTTGGAATGTTACGAAACCTGGGAGGGACATCACGCTTGGCACTAGCTGCTGAATGGCACTGCGCTTGGAATTACTTCTTACAAGTGACTCTGTCAAACCTTCCAAGTTATAAAGTCAGACAGATGCAATAGCCATCCATTGTGATGTGGCTGAGGGTGAACCTGAATAGGACCAGAGAGTACGATGTATAGGACAGCTGACCTTTCAGATAGGGGAGAAAGCATGCACCATGTGTGTGTGTGTGTGTGCGTGTGTGTGTGTGCGTGCATGTGCGTGCGTGTGCATGCGTGTGTGCGTGCATGCGTGCATGCGTGTGTGCACGTGTGTGCATGTGTGTGTGTACAAGCGCGCGCGTGTGTGTGTGTAACATAAGCAAAGATACAGGGACAGAAATCAGCCTTCAGCCTGGTGTCTGTCCAAGCACCTACATCTCTTTTCTGAGGTGCTTCACCTGTCTAAAAGGAAGAAAGCTGTCAGCATGACTCAGTGCTCTGAAATACTCATTTATCTGCCTCTGTTGCTTGGAGCTATGAAGGAGCTTCCATCCTTCCCCTGGTTATCACCTCAGTGCATGCGTCTTTTTGTGTGTAGCCAGGAGCTCATGTTTAATAAGAGCTGAGCTAGTGGCCAAGGCCCAGTAGGAACCCATGGAAGTTATGCAGAGAAAGGGGAAGTGGGGCAGGAGAATGAGTGCTTAGAAATTCTAGGATTGAGAACCCAGGATATCAGAGGCAATAGCACCAAAGAACCCTGTTTTTTTTAGGAGCCAAAGAAATGTCCTCCAGAAGTCGGAGGAAGAGAAGGTTGGTTTGATCATCAGTGACACCAGGAGCACAAATCCCAGAAAGCCAAGAAGATATGATAGAAATCTTTAGACAAAGGCTCTACAGCAGATATCTCTAAGACAAACTTTTGTTCACTCAACACACAGCTACTGAGTACCTACCCCAAGCCAGGGATTGCTGTAGGCATTTGGGGCTGCACAAAACAGGTGAAACTTCCTGTTCCCCCAAAACTAACACCCTGGTGGGGGAGGCAGACAAAAGCAGATAAGACAGGACAATACTCGGCATGCCGGCAGCGGATGGCAAGGACTAAGGCGCAGGCAGAGCAGGGGAGTAATTGCACCTTCCAGGGTCTGGGCAGTGACAGGCCATGTGCAACGAGGACCCAAGGGGTGTGAAGAGGCAAGTGCTATGGGGACCTCGAGAGTGGGCTGTGCACTCAGGCTCCCGTTAACGTCTGCCTTTAGCCTCACCTCGTGCCCTAACCCACACACAGATAAACTGTCATCTGCAGTCTGTCATTCTAGCAGTTTGTTTCTAGGAAGTGCCCAGGGGACAACAAAAAAGCCATTTCTCACAGTGGCACTGGGCTTGCAGTTCTTTCTCACTACCTGCATCAGGTTCAAAAACAGGTAAGTGTCCCCTACCAGATAAGCGTGTCCTAATCCAAAGTCTTTGAACTCAAGAAGGTTGTTCTCTGCTTTTAGAATCAGAAGATGTGGATTCTTGCTGACCTGCAGGCTGTGTGACTGGTCCCGAATAGTTACTTACTTCTCTGAGTATTAGTTGTTTTTATCTGTAGCTGAAGATAATAGCGATGCTCAACACAAGCCATGAAGGGAAATTACATAAAACTGCATTTTAAAGTGTGTACAAGTGATTGACTTTTATAGAGCATATATGCATTAACTGCCCCATTTGTCATTTAATATGTTAGTTATTATTTATGCAGAATAAGCTACATAAAATGAATTAAAACACCAGTTATTTATTTATTTTGAAACACGTGCTGGGCTTAGCTTGGTGGTTCTTCTGTTGGTCTTACCAGGTACCACAGTTTTTCCAGCAGCTCAAGTAGGCCTGGATGACCTGAATGGTCAGTCACACAGCTGGACTTGCGCACGAGTCCTCAGGTAAGGCTTTGGGCTCAGTTGAAGCTTTTCACTTCGAATGGTTTTCCTCTCCTAGTAGTATAATCAGTTTTTTTTTTTCTACATGGTGACGACTGTCTTCCAGGAAGATAAGCATGACAGTGCTTAGATCTGTTGAGGCTCAGGCTCAGGAGTCTCACACGTCAGTCTTGCAACATTAGTCGTAAAGTCACCTGAGAGTCAAGGAGGCAGTCATGGCCTTCACTTTCCAGTAGGAGGAGCTAGAGAGCCAATTGCAAAGAGACACACTGTATGATGGAAGCAAGAGCTAGAAACCACGCCCAGGGAATCCTTTGGCCTCAGCAGGTTACTCCACCATGCACCAAGTTCGCTCACCCTTCCCACGAGTTTTATGTCATTATAGCATGAGTCTTGAAGTCCTTCACAGTCTGCATCAGGTTCAGATGTGGACAAGGGCTCTCAGTGCGGCTCCTCGGGCGCAGCTTCTCCTGAACCAGAGACTTTGCGTTCCGTCCCTGCGCTCCTAAAACCCAGTAATGCAGAGGGAACTGGATCCAGCCTGTAGACCAGCAGTGGCAAACGTACGGCACGCGTGGCGCAGCCAGCTATCTGCTATTACCCAGAGCACTAAAAGGCTCGCCACTGCTGCCACAGACTCTCACGCTTGAGAAGCAGAGAATGGAACCCACTATGTGGCTGCTGGACAATGACGCAGCTGGCTGCTCACATGCTGGGTTCTCTGAGTCCAGAGTATTCTTGATTAGGGCCTGACTCTTCTCTGTGGGTTCATTGTTCTCTGGGTATTAGTTCTTCCTTCTGTTTATTTCTTTTTTTAATCTTTACTCGCTCAGATGTATTTTTTAACCCACAGAAACTCATTCATATCTGTAGCTCAGTAGCTTTCTTAGTCCAGTTCCTGCTTTATAAACCCTCTTTTAGCTTTGTATCATCTCTTGAGTTTTAGCTCCATCTTGTACAGCTTTCACTGATAGAAGTCTAAAAAATACTCATGGGTTTCTTATGAATCTTAGCAGAGTTCACTCCATGTTGTAGAGGTAAAAATAAAAAGTCCCAAGACAACACCCAGACCCACACAAGCCCAAGCAACTGTAGCTGTATACACACAACGTCCTCAAACTCTGTTCCCCCAGATGGCCCTCAACCAATCCTGGTTAAAGGTCACCTATAGAATAATGGTTGCTATTGGCATCTGTAACCTGCTTGCTCAAGTTTCCCTCTTACCCCCTAACAACCACAAAATGTCCCCCCAAGGTTACCCAAACATGTCGTTCCGCCCAAAAAACTCCTTCGTGCCGAGCCAAGCGTTAGAGAAATATGTTATTCTGTCAGAAGAATCCCCCCCGCGCCGAGC
>PVKA01028601.1:0-29204 GCA_004027165.1 Ctenomys sociabilis
TGGTACCCCAAACTGTAGAAAAAAAAAGGTGAACTGTAGATAAATTTTAAATGGCACTTTGAAATGTATGAGGACACAATAGAGTAGAAGGTTTTAGGTATCTCTACTCTTCCTAAATCAATTGTCAATTAGAAAATGTTGTGATATCTCTTGATTCTCATCTGAAGCTACATTTTCTTTTTGTTTGTTTGAAACAAAATCCATAAATGTACAGCGCTAATTTTGTGTGGAGTTTAGGTACATTCAATTTGTTACTAATTTTCCAGAATGTTGCCATAGTTTCTAGAATTACAATATGAAAATGTTATGCTGTAAGTCCTTGAAGAAAACTGAAAACCCCTGTATTTATTCATGACTGTGCTGGAATGCTGATTGCACACCTGCAAGTTTCCATTCCACACACTGAGAAAGCAATGAAAGACTTCCTCTAAAACATTTCAGTTTCTTAGAGAACACACAGGAGTGAACAAGCATTACAACTTAGCTTCAGTGTCTGTGATGGTTAGCAACGAGGGGCATGAGAACGATCAGATGGATACCACCCTCAGGTGTGGAGGAAAGAAGTAATACTAAGCAAGGAGAATGACTGGTGATGGGGGAATTGCCCACTCCCAGATTACAGCTTCCTGTGATCTGGTGGGCCTTGCTGAACATCATTTTCCATTGATAATATTTAAATGCTGATTTGAAATGAAAACAAATATTTTTGAATCCATATTCTCATGATATGTTATCAAAATCAGCTGATCTGTGCTGGTAGATTAATATCTGAATTTTCATTTTGCTTACCTACTACTCAATTCCCAGCTGGAAATGTTATGTGTAATTATTTATTGTGAAAGGATCATTGGGCCCTATCATTCTCATCAGAAATTACTGTATTCTTCCTTGTTCTGATACCTGTCTTATCTCCTTAAGCTAAAAATCAGTAGCTATTGTTCCCAAGTAATGATTCATTTTGTAAGTTAACTGAATGTCTGATACTGCAGATTGAGATAACTAAAGCTCTTTGTCCTCGGTGATTTCACTATTTGATTATCGTTTGGAAATGTGACTTTTTTGAGCAGTGTTTTTTACCCTAATGCCTACTTCAAATAAACAAATTTTTAAATCCCAGCTGGAGGTGTTTTCTTTGGTGGTAAACTCATCAGAAGAATATTGTCTTCATCCTTTTCTTGCTTTTGCTTTCAAATCTATCCTCAAGCAAATCCCTTCCTTTTGTTTGATTCTTGGCTTTATAGAGCATGATAATGAAACAGATGCAGCAACAGTATGAAAACTTATTTGGATGAAGCAAAACTTTATAATTTATTTGTGTTCTAACACTTCATATACATATTTGTGTCTTGTGTATTAAGTGGAGCCCCTGGGATTTTTACCAGATTTGGGAGCCATGGTATAATGGTATATCAGTTGGTCTGTGTTAGCTTCATACAGCTTTTTTTTTTTGTTGTTTTGTTTTTGTTTTTCTTTTTCTTCAGAACCAGGGATTGAACTCAGGCCCTTGCTCTTGCCAGGGAAGCACTTATTCCACTGAGCCATTTCCCCAGCCTTCCTTCATACAGCTTTATCTCAGAATTTCTGCAGGCAAGAAGAATAAAAATAGGAAGATTTTAATTGAAATACTTACAAATCTACTTTAGAATTAAGGAGCAAGAATGTTCAGGAAACCACTTTTCTCAGCAAACCTGTGGGAATATTAATATTTCAAGTTGTCACTCCACATAAAATTTCTTTTAAAGTATCTAATTTTTATTTAAAATATTTGGAATAAATAGTTATTCATATAAGGTTAAGGAAACTAAGGCGTTTTTATAAAAATAGCAATGAATTGCATTGGTTAGTAACTAGGTTGGTAGAAGATAGTTGTGATATTAAGGATTCATGTGTTTTGTTTTCAGTTGAACTGATTCTTACTCATATTGTCTTCAGAACACAAGTGATAAGACAGAAATGCTTTGTGGGAATGGTAATGCTCTTTTTGAAATCCAATCTAGCTTTAAGATTGAGTTACATCTTCAACTCAGTTAACTGTTTATTCCTCTACACAAGTTAAGAGTTACAAAGATTCTGTAACTTTATACTAAATTGTTTGTCACTGAGGGTAAAATTACAGTCTAGAGTAAGATGCTTTCACTCAAGTGCTACTTTGGTCCCTTATTGCAAGTCTCAGTTTTCAAATCTATAAGAATGTGACCGCTGTAGTGTCACTGTAAAACTTAAGATGAGCATTCCCTTAAAGCAATAGTAAATAACCTGGCATGTGGAAAACGATGAACATGCTAATAATCATTTTAAAGGTTAGATGTATTCATTGCCTGACTCTGCTCTAGCCTTCCAGCAGAATGATGGCGACATTTATCTCTTAGAGACATCAGTGACAGTGTATTAATGCATATCAGAAGTAGTTGAGCAAGAGGACAGAGTGAACACGCTTGCTCTTATTTTCTGACCATCTGTGATTCTATACTCAACTTTTCTTCTGAGAAATATTTAGCTGTGGTATATCAGTTGGGCTGTGTTCCCTTCATACACAATTATGTTTCTCTTCCCTTTATGTTTTTTATGTCAGTGGACAAAAACTTATTTCAGAAATTTAGATTTAAGTTATTGTCTCTACATTTACGCCAGAACAACAGACAAGAAAAATAAATTTTAAATATTCTTTTTTTGTAAATGTTCTATATTTCAAAAATTATTGCCATAAGCATAACTGAACTGAAAAATTACAGTGCTAAACATTTATAACTTAACATATTAAGGTTTTATATACCTTAAGCAGCTAATTAATTTACTGAATCAGATTAACAATGTAGATATTAAGTATAAAATATGTTTCACAATTCATGTTTAATATGAAATTAGGGGCTGGGGAGATAGCTCAGTAGAATAAGCACTTACCTGGCAAGTGCAAGGGCCTGAGTTCAATCCCCAGTTCCACAAAAGAAAAAAAAAATGAAATTAGCTAAACTCCAAGTCTTTTTGTTTTGAAGTAGGAGAAAATATTATAGAAAAAGTTTCATTAAAAGATTAAAAGAAAAGGCAAAATAGATTTCTGTATTAACTTCCTGCCTTTCACACTGTAGGTAGTTACTGAATTGAACTGAAACATATAAAATGAGGTTCCATGTAACCAGAGTTGACTGAACAAGGAAAATAGTGTCTTCAGAACCTATTTGAGGAAGTTTGAGAACTGCACCCATAATAATCTCTATCTTGTCAGGAATGTCAGATTTTAAAAAGAAAGCTAGCTTCATTCAGCATATTTGTTTCAGCTTTGAAACAATTAGATGTGCTAACTTTTCTGGTTTTCATATTCTCTGTAAAAGATGATGACAGTTATGTCCTCTGTTGTTGGAAAACCCTTGAATGCCTGATAAACCCCAAAAAATCCCAAGTTCTGTCTTTGGCTTCCTAAATAAAAAATGTAGAGCTGGACCTGGAACACTACATTTAAGGTCCTTCAGTGTAGTTTTTGTAATGCCAACCTTTGAGACCCACTGATCCCCAGATTTTCTACTAGTGATAGATTGAAGGAAAGCATTCCTGGTTGGTGTCAGTCAGCATGAGTGTATTCAATGTATTCCTTCTTCTAAAAGTAGAATTTAGAGAATGAATTTCTAAAAGTTAAATATATGGTTGCGGAACCTATTTATGTGGAAATAAAGCAAATAATATGTCTCAGTTACTCTGTCATTGCTGGGACAAATACCCAACACCCAAAATGAAGGAAGGAAATTTTATTTGTTTTTAGTTGTGGGAGGTTTCAGCCCATACTCAGGTAGCTACAAGACAGAGTGGCACATAGCAGAGAGCAGCAGATCATGACCATGCCAAAGAGCAAGAGAGCCAGGGAGGAGCAGCAGCACCAGCTGCAGAGAGCAAGTCTGTCTCCCTCGAGTTGTATGCAGGCTGTCTGCTGCAGGCTCTGTGTAGTACTCATAATCTCAGTGGATCATGAGTTAATCACAAGCTCCAGCAATGTACCCCATGACTGCATGACTACTAGACACAAACCCTAACAAATATAATATACTAAGTTGTTCTTTAGGGTTTTCAGAATCAAGTGAAATGCAATGAAAAATATTTTCTCACAATGGTTGAATATATTACAGGATTACAAGTCAAGAGTTTAAAATTTAGACTTCTTATTCCCATAAAGTTATAACGGTGCTACCTTGTCTATATTTTTAGTTTTTCAAAGCCATACAGATCACAAATTCAAACCCCACACATTTTAATAAATTTAATAATCATGTAGAGATGCTACCTTTTTGTATTACATGAGTTTCCAATCCAGCACACATTCATACTAGCTTATCAGAAGAAGTCATAGCAAATGCACTTTGTTCACACAGTAGTCCTCCTTCAAAATACAAATGTAAGCAAAAGGATAAAATTCCATTTAAATCAATTCTATTTGGCTATTTGCCTTTTTAGAGTAAAATGGAAAATGCTTACACTAAATTTACCTATTATAAGTAGAAAAGCAAGTAAAAGATACAAGAGAACAATAGTTGAGAAACTATTCATCTCACAATCCTATTTGTAGAGATAAGTTTTAAAAATCTGAAAAATAATTAATGTTCCTGAGCTTTCAATAATAAATTATTGGAATATTAACTTCAGATTTTTTTAAATTGTTTTGGTCTTCACAATTGAAATACATTATTACCACTAGCTCCGCTCCAGGAAAGACAAATCTCCTTATTTCCATGATGCAAGCAAGCCCTTGAATGTTATTACCAGGAATGCTACAAACTGAAGGGAATTAACTACACTGTAGCAACACATAAAACTTGAAGATACCATATTAATGTTTCAAAGTAGGTCAAATTAAATTTTGGAAGTCTTTTGCCTCTGTGTTTCAAGTGTATATAAATTTTCAGAATTTCTGTGGATGTACCTATTTTCCCAAAACATTCCTAGGTGTAAACAGCTCAGAATGTTCAATTAGATGTGACACTGACTTGGCATATGAAAACTAACATCTCTTTTAATTCTCACTTTATGGTCCTTTTTGCTCACTGATGTGAGGGTAATATATAAGAGCAGAACACTGTATATGTGTGCTTGTAGTATGTGGCATGATGTTCAGCATAGGTGGAGGAAAAGTGAAGCACTTTCCAGAATGTATTTTATCTAATGCAAAATCTTAGTCAAGTTTAAAGGCAAATGATGAGTTGTCCCTATTGCTTTTATTCCTAGCACCAATCTGATGTATAAGTGCTTCCTAAATTTTTACAACTTATATGTATGTATTAATGTTCACTGTCTTGTCCATTTATCACTCTGACTTTGTGGTATGATATCACTCAAAAGCCACCATTGTTTCTTATTTTGTCTCTAAATTACTAGCAAAGTAGCATAATGCAACCTTACAGATAGTTATTGGGAGTTTTTGTAATTATCGTAATGATCAAGAATTATGCTTCAACTACTTACAACATATAACAATAAACAACTTCTACCTTGTCATCAGCTAACTTTTCCTAAGTACTATTTTAAATCAGTGATAAAAATTCAGGGTTATAGGAAAATATGGTTTTCAACAAATTTTAAAAACAATCATGTATTTAAATTATGTATTGATAAAAGAAGGAAAGGTGTCTTCAGCAGGCTCAGGCCATCCTAAAGTTCTAATGAATTTAAATCATCTGAGGGATATTCTTAATGAAGCTGTGACCCAGACATTTCAAGAGGCAAGTCTTAGGCCAAGTCCTCAGGCTTAAATTAATGGTAGGAACTATGGAGGATCAGTGACCAAAAGCAGGAACAAGGCATGCTAGGATGCTGTGAAAGTCAGGGTTGATTTTCACCTTGCCTGTCCTGGGAAGCAGCTGGGGGATTAGTAAGACATACTTCTAGGTGTTTCTGCTTGTGTTGTGGACCTGGCCTTGGATGCTGCAGATGATTCCTGGCCCCTAGTCTTCCAGCAATGTTCCCCACTCTGCTTCTAGGCCATTCTTAACTAAATAGCTTTACTCTCCCATGGCTTTCTGTCAAGATATTTCTGCCTTGGAGTGAGCTGACCATGTTCTGAATCCCCTGAAATGTGAATCAGAATAAACTTGTCCACCTTTAAGTTATGGGGGTCTGGTATAGTGTCTAGCAACTCTTAAACTTGTACCATAGAAGAGAGGTTACTGCTGTGAGTATGCACGATCACATTCTGCAGAAACCTTTGGAACTACTTTGTGGCAGGAATTGAGACAGTTGGAAAATCTGGGCTGGAGAGGCCAGAAAATACCTTAAGACAGCCTGATAGGTAATTTCAGTCAGAGGTTTGAAGACCAGAGTGCAAACAGGAAAGTGAACAGCAAGGCTAGAGCTGAAAACAAGAGCTTCCTTTGCTGTTAGACTAGAGCGTGTGTCTGCGTTACTCTGTCAGAACATTTGTCTGAATTTTGCCAGTGCTCTGAGATGGTGCATAAGGTAGTAGACTAATTGATCTGGCAGAACAAATTTCAAGGTAGCTTAGCCTTTATGCTGTAGCATGAGTATTGCTGGCTGCTTTTAATAAGATTTATAGTGAAAATTAGGGACAAAAAGCGAAGAAAAAAATTTTGAGAAACTTAAATTGTAATACAAAAAAGAATCATGTAAAATTGAGGGCCAGATAGGTATAGCTGCTGAAGAGATTTGTGTCATTAAAAAGAAACCATGGGCTTGTACAGAGATAAGAACAAAGATGATTTGAGGGCATCTTAGAAATAATCAAGCTGACACCCATCACAGGCTCAAGGTTATTCAAGTGTCAACCTTCTATTTGTGAATAAGGTTCCTGGCACCCCTGATTAAAGAGGGCATTGTGGGAAATTGGTACCTGGGCTTCCTTTTGCTGTATTTAGCTATTCAGCACTTAGGTTTTAATAGCTGCAGACCAGGGAGCCTGCCCATCCCTTCCAACAGCAGACCCTGGTGTTCTTCATATATGATTCTGGATTCCCAGGGATGCAGGATACAAGAGCTGTGGAATCAGGGAAATTTTCACTCATATTTCTAAGGAAATCCTTGGAGCCCACAATAGGATCCCTTGAGAAATCAGTGTGTGAAGCTTTGGAAATGAAGCAGAAGCTGCAGTGGAGGCCACAGAAAGTCAGTGATGCCAAGAACATAGAATGTCTGCTAAGGAAAACTGCAAACCAACCAGAACCCTCCAAGTGAAGAACCACAAGGCTGCAGCTAGGGAGGCCATATGGTGGGGCAGCTCAACACCATGTATTCCAAATACTGGGCACAGGACCTATTGTGGGCCCAGCTGGGGCAGTGTTGGTCTGATTATTTTATGTTTTTCTTTTCCATCCTTGTGGATTGTGAATGTTTATGTTTATTCTGTTATGCTATTGTGATTATGTAATTTTAAAGAGTTTTTATAAGTAATTCTATAGTATTTTTATACTTTGCACTTCGATTTTGCCTTGACTCTGAGAAGATACTGACGTGGGGTTTTGAAAAATGCTAAACTGTTTACAGTTGGAGGGGAGGATCATTGTGTTTTGGGTTGTATATAAGATAGTATTATCATGTCAGATGGAAACATGTTCACATTGTGTTTATTTGAAGATTAAACATAGACTAAAGAGGAAGATATTTGAGTGTCAAGTCAACAAGAAGTAGCGTGATGGTTAAACTGGATGTAAAGCTGGCCTGTGAACTGCCTGGGAGTTTAGTGGAGCACACTTTTGCTGCAGCCTGGGAGCCATGGAGGCCTGACCCTCAGCCCCCTTTCTCTCTGGTTCTTTTCTCCACCTTCCTTTATCACCACAATTTGGGCACCTTTGCTGCTCTTTGCACATCTACTGTATTTCTACCAACCATAAACAGCTCTCTGAAACTGTGAACCTAAATAAACTGCTCCTCCTGTAAGTGTTGGTATCAGGTATTACACCACAGCCATGAAAAGCTGACTGATACAGACAGGTAGATGTCAGGTGCCAGAGAATGCTACAGAAGTAGAGCTGCTGCACCCAGCTGCAAGCTGATGAGGGTAACCACCCAGGTCTTTTCTTGATTGGGTAGTACACTGTTTTTCATAAAGCACCAAAGTAAATAATATAACAAGAGTAAATACCAACCCTGTAATCAGGAATGCAAGTTTTTCCCAGCTTTCCATTCTGCCTCCACTGTCCACTTCAGCCAGAGTTTGTGAAGGAAATAAGTATCTGTCAGATACAAGGTTAAAATAGTTTCTTGTTCAAAGTCTGTAGGAGTGAAGAAGCTTCTACTTAAGACAATAAAGTTTCTTTCCCTTTCACAAGATATGTTGTACCTGTTAAGTCTTATTTACTCTTTCTATACTATTTTATAATTCTCTTTAAAATAAAAGAGAATAAGGAAGTATCTTCCCCATATTTCTTCAGAAAACCTCTTGCATCTGTGCTTACCCCTTTATGTAAATTCCCTCATTTTATTTTCACAGCCGTCTTATATGAGTACTACTTTCAGCCTCCATTTTCCAGGTCAAAAAATGGATGGGCAAAAGTTATGGATCTTAGAAATATGCAAGAGCAAATGGGATATACACTAAGAAGCAAAATACCAATCCAGCCCCCCCAAACAAAAGAAAAAATATATTAAAGACAATGAACAGTAAAATAATTGAAGCATGAAAAAATGTTATATAAATAATGACTGAGGGAATAAATTAACTGACGACTGAAAAAAATGTGCAGGTATTTTGTCCACACTGAAGTTTTATAGAAGTGTTATAGTTTGTATATAAGGAAGAAGAAATTTGTGAGAACTGAAAGGGTAACATTAAATTATATTTGAAGTTTTCACAGAAATAGCCCTATGGAGAAATGGATAAAGGATTAGTTTCAAAAGTTTCCTGAAGGGAACTGTAAATTTAACTCAGTGAGCTGAAAGGGAGATGATCAGAGGTTGTCCTGATTCATTTACTTGAAGGTAAAAGCAATAATAGATGGGGAAGATGAGAAGATTAGCAGAGGAACTGAGTAGAGGCAAGGTTTTTTCCTTTCCCTTTTCACTTCAGGATGGTGAGAAGCAACTATATTCATATAATAACTACATTGATATAATAAGATCAAGTCTGTGAAGATGGAATTACTGTGGGCTGTGCTATTAAAGCAAAACAGATAACTGAAAATTAAAATCTTCCACTTAAAAGATCCATTTGAAAACTTCATCATCCAAGGTAAAGTGTCATAAACAAGTATGTAGATAACAGGACAGGTGAGTGGTAGAGATTAAGAAGTTTACAAAAGATTTTTTAAAAAGTAAAAACAATTTTGCTTTTTCTCAGTATTTCATCTTTTTTTCTTTTTTGTCATAATTTAAGCCAGAATATTTTATATCAGAATAGTTAGGATTACTATTTATGAAATTTGTTTCTGAGGACTTAATTATAAAACACCATAAAAGAGACTTAAAATATGATAGCAAACCATAAAAATTAACCTTTCTGTTGCGCTATGTGGAGCACTGTGAGTGTAAGCAACACGAGGCTACATGAACACTGTCTCACTCATAGGAGATTTCATGAACTTTTCAATTACGAACTTACCAGCTTCGTAAACATTGAATATATAAACATAGCATCATGCTTTTACTGTCTTTTCAAAAGTATGTCAATCTGTGGAAAGCTACTCAAGAGTTTCTTTTATTGTTTTTATCATTTTATATGGAGAGGAAGTTCCTAAGATTGTTTAAAAATATTTTGTACAAGATTGTAAAGTGACTTCTGTAATGTCTTATGGGGGGGAGGTCTTTCTTTTTTTTTTTTTTTTTTTTTTTTGCAGGACTGAGGATTGAACTTAGGCCCTTGTGCTTGCCAGGGAAGCGTGTAATGTCTTATAAATTTGGTCTGTTACATTAATCATATTAGGTCATTGGGGGCAAATTCTGATGATCTCTCTAGCAGTTATTGTGGATTTCTTCATGGTTTGTTTGTTTTTTCTTTATTTGTTAATTTACAGAACTGGGGATTGAACTCAGGCCCTTGTGCTTGCCAGGCAAGCACTTACTCTACTGAGCTATCTCCCTAGCCCTGTGATTGTGGATTTGATATGCCATTATTGCCAAGTACTTCAATATTCAACACCAGTTATTAATGGTAGTGCAGAATATATGTCACTCCAGTACTACTTAAGTGATTTTTTATTTTATTTTTTATTTTTTTGTGGAACCGGGGATTGAACTTGCCAGGGAAATGTTTATTCCACTGAGCCATCTCCCCAGCCCCTTCAGTGATTTTTTTCAAATAAACATTTTATGAATGAAAAGTACAAGTTTTATTATTGGTACTTTCTCCATGTTAACATAAGAATTAAGAAAAAAGATCACAAAACAAAGTAGAATATCATATTACAGTAGATTTTTGTAAAGACCAAAAATACTAAATATTAAACTTATTCTAATCATGTATTTATTTACAATGGTGATCATAATTTGAAGTCTCCACTTTCACCATCTTTCATTTTTCTGCTTAGCATTATTTTACTTGTTTGAACCTAAGAAATTAAACTGTAAAGTGATTCATTCCTCATCAAATTAAATAACTGATATCATTTACAAAGCAATATGCTCAGGAAATATAATAAACATCTGAGTGGACATGAAACTCCGCACTTTACTATATGTACATGTGCATCATTCTTCCAGGAGAAATAATAACTATGGTAACAAGAGTGGTAAGAATCAATTTCAATCATAACTTAGATGGAACACTCCCATTATATTCTATTTGTAATGACATTAACTCACTTAATGGAAATCACAGTATCTTTTCATTTGTACCCAGGAATTTGGAGTTTTCCGTCCTGGTGGGTTTTGGAGGGTCTTAGAGAGCTCTTTCTGCCGAAATTCTTTAATAAAAGTTGATGGTCAACATTGATTCTTAAGTATCTTTAGGAAACATATTTTTTTTTTGCTTGTCAAAATGTTGTATACTTCTTCGTATTTTTGTTTTTCAATTTTTTTTATTTTTTAAAGAATACAAAATAAAGAAAAAATTAAAATGATACAAACTTTCATTAAAGTAATAGGAATTCAGCAGTGGCTGTGCTGTTGCAAGACATTGTCCTTCAAATTAGTTGTTTAGGTTACCAGATATAAACCTGAAAAATTGGTTTAAAAAAGTTACTCGAAATTAAGAACAGAAAAATATAAGAATAAAAAAATACGGGGCCAGGGATATGGCTCAGTAGAATAAGCGCTTCCCTGAAAAGCACAGGGGCTTGAGTTCAATCCCAGGTTCCACCAAAAAAAAAAGAATAAAAAAATATTATAAGTGTTAACTGCCTTCAAAAGACCAACAGAAATCAGTACTGCAATTATCCAAACTATCTTGCATATATACATAAATATATCTTTTTCCAATATTGTACTCAAATATCTGTGTGTGCTCATTAAAGTATTTTAAATAATGTAAACTTCCAATTTTACAGTGTATAATAAATAGTCAAAGCCTTGAACCATACAATATTACTATGGAATTAAAATATATTTTCCACTTTTATAGAGATTCTTACAATACAATAAAGAGTATAAAAGGCTGTAAAATGAGTATACAGCATGAGTTAAAATATTTTTATATCCAATACTGGAAACATTCTAACGTTAATAGATTATTTTGAGTGGTAAAAATTATAATCACTTTCTTTTATATAATTACCTAGATTTCTAACTGTATCTGATGCACATTAATTTATAATCATAAATATTGCTTTGTAGAAATGATTGTTGATGTAAATATATAAAAATAAGCAAGTGTTTTGCTCATATTTCTGTAACTATTCATAATTTTATTTTTATCAGTTGTGAAAATTGGAAGACAATCTTAAAGAAAACCATTAATATTTCTGTTAACAAAATGATTCCATACTTCAGTGCTTCTTGGACTCTTCAAAAGCAGGGGCTTTTGAAAAGTCTTAAACATGGCATGAATGATGTAATAAAAGAAAATAAAATGTGTCCAATACCAGGAGAATACACAAGGAATTGATGTAGTTAATCCTCTGAGATACTTCATAGTTTGCTTGGAGGTTTGAGTCTCACAAACAAGTCACTGACTAAAAAATATAAGACTCTGATTATATATGAAAAATTAAATAATGCTTTATACTTATCTGTGCAGAGATAGAAATCTTGTGTGTATGTGAATCTATTATACATGGTAATATAAGAATTTTATTCTATCTCAATATTCTTCAGTCCCAATATTTATTTCCTAATGTTAATATGACAAGTTATAACTAACTTGATGGCTTAAGGAGCCAAAACTTTATTATAACATTGTCTACAGGACAGAATGGATTGGTAGAGGATCCCTGCTTTCTAAAAGAAGGCTCACATCTTGCTTCTCTCATGGTTGCTGGAATTCCACAGAGTTCTTTACTTTATACTTTATCAGTCAAATTTCTGCCTTTTTTTTTCATGCAGCTATCCTGTCTGACTAAACTTTCTTCTTATTTTAACATTACCTGAAAGGATATCATTGGGAACAACCCACTCTATCACTTCAGCATATTTGGTGAGGAGGGGATCGAAATCAAGATACATTACTATCTCTTTCCATTCTGTCCTTTGTTTCCCTTCTTTCAACAACAAGGACATGTTTTCTTATCCTTGAATCTACCAGCATCCTGATGTGTGTCTATTTCCCTGGGCACTCCTCCTAAATTCCTTTGCCTGAACTCCATTGCTTCTCAGCCCTGAAAATGTGCAGGCTCAGAATTTAATTTGGGCCTCTTCAAATTTAGCATCCCCATTTTCCCTAATGGTCTTATTTCAGGCTTTTGCCAATGTATACCAAGCCTGACATTTTGGAACTTTTCAAGGCTTGACTCCAGGCCATCTTAATATATATTGCTGTGTATTTTCTGTGCATTTCTTTAATGTTCACTCATTAATTGGGTGATATTTGGGGGTTTCAAAAATTATCCCTGTGCATTATGCACCCAGGTTGTTCAGCATTCCTACCAATCTTAATCTGGTGTCTCATAGGCATCTCAAGATGGCCATGTCCAAAAGACAGGATAAATCAGTGTACCCCTGCTGATATAGTGGCACACAACCTTCATTTCGGAAATCCAGGATGCTGAGGCAGGGGGATCAGTAATTTGAGCCCAGTCTGAAATTTCATAATGTGATGAGAACTTACCTCAAAAAGAAGAAGGAGGAGGAGAGGGGGGAGGAGAAGGAAGAGGGGGAGGGTTGGCATGTAGCTCAATGAGAAGGCTCTAGGTTTAATCCCCAATCTCTCTCTCTCTCTCTCTCTGTCCACCTCTCTTTCCTTTCTCTTCACAAATGAAGGGGATTTCAGATGCTTTCTGCATTATCACTTTGCTGAATAATGTGAGCGACAGTCATCTGGATTGCTGTTGGTGGGCGGGACTTGCTGTTTGTCAGTGAAGGAGCACGGGAAATATTTTTCTTTAAGATCAGGAGAATAGGGGATGGGGAGATAGCTCAGTAGAATAAGTGCTTGCCTGGCAAGCGCAAGGGCCTGAATTCAATCTCCGGTTCCACGAAAAGAAAATCAGGAGAATGACGTGGATAGATAAAGACAGATGACTGTGTGGCAGTCTTGGGGCCAAATTACTGCTGGCAACTACTAATTCAAAACAATCCATGCCTGTTTATTAATATCTTCTCCTTATGTGGACTGAAAATATTCTTTTGAAGAAGTTTTAGAACTTGTTGTCACCTAGCAAACCCCCTGAAAGGAGCATTGTGAGATGGCATTTGCCTTGATGAATCTACCACGATCAGAGGTTTAGTCTCACCTGTGTCGTCAGAACTTCTGATCTCTCAGCTTCTGAAAATGCATCCATATTTTAGGGTCAAATCTGTGTTATTGAGAAGATAGGCATGACACACAATCTCAATGTACAATTGTTGCACATATTGAAATGTTTATTCTGGCAGGATTCCTACTTTCGCTTTGCTGTCCAGAACGTGAGCAATTAATGGCATGATGAACATGAAATGCGAGCAGAGAGGATGAAATGAACAGATTAGCTACTCACTGGCAGCATACTTTAGCCTTAGTGATGGGTGTACTGTTGCAGATAGTAAATGAGAGGTCCACATTACCCCACCTTGGGTACTGATGGCTGGGTTCACCCTGTGTGGGCTCTCAACATCACCTCTTCCTCAGCTTTCCCACCCTGTTCACTCATGTTCCACATGATGTGGCTTTATTTCCTTTTGCACTTACATTGTCTGGATCCATGGTATAACACCATGGTTTCTTATACCTGTTTCCATTATGAGAAGATTCACAATTTCCATAAGGCAAATAATTATCCTCTTTTTTGGAATATAAATTGGTAAATCACATAAATTTTCCTATATTATAATAAAATTAGCTTATGATACAGAAAATCCATTACCATAATTAAATTTAAAAAAATTATTTTCTGATTTTACAACAATTATCAATTTTAGCTTGTAATCAGTGCATGGAAAGATAATTAATCTTAAAATGTATAGGTAGTTTATGAAAATTAAATTGATCAGTTTTCCTTGATATTCATAAACAACTCCTAAGGAAAAAATTGTAAATCACTTACATTAATGAAAGTTATACAAAGCAAATACAGAGTATCTTTAACTATAGAATCAATCATGTCTTATTAATTAACCTGCTGTATACAAAATAAGCACAGATAACTTCTAACTAGCAGTAGCTATTTAAAACTAAAGTGTAACTTTCTATAATCATTCATCCTTTGAGTTTCCCAAACTTCAAGGCTAAAATGAGTAAAGAAAAATGTAATCCTCTTCTCCTTTCTTAAACTAGTCCTACTCAAAAGATTTTCAGAATTCTACTTTATGTTTAGTGAACATAGAAACACTTAAAAAAAATTCACTATCAGAGTACATACATTTCTGAAAGTCCAGCCAATTCCTAAAGAATTTCCCCATTTATGTCTTAGTCTTGTTCTAATTGTTTTGTCTATCCAGATTTTCTTATGCCAAATGTTTGTTCCCTAAATATTATCAAAGATTGTCAGAAATTACCCATTCATTAGTCACATCTGCAATAAGTATTTATGCAGTATTAAGTATTGATACTTTGTGAAATAGCAGAGCAACTATAATACTAATGATGGTGACACTATGGTTTTTAAATTGAGCTTCCATATAGCAATAATTTTTGTTGCCCATTTGCTTCTATTTAACCTATAAAGTAAAGTTCACAGAAATACAATTATAGAATAGGCCTATGGTGGTCACGAGTCAGTTAGCATGGCTCACAGAGATTTATGGGAAATTTTCCATTTCTCTGATTCCACACTTCTGAAATGTACTTGGACCAGGTTCTTTTAGCCTAAGGAGCCTAATAGTAAACACTAATTATTTCATTCATACTTGATTCTGTCTTGTACATGCAAACATTGCAGTATTCATAGGCCTAAAAATGTTTAGATAATGTTTCATGTATGTTTTTAGGCAAAGCTATTGATAGGATGACACTGGGGTTACATCTTTAAGGGAATAGGCTTCCCACAGTTATTATGTGACTTGCTTTCTCATGGTATGATCAATTATCAGCATGCATTGAAGCATATTTCTGCTACCATCAATTTATCCCTTTCCCTACCACCAAGCAATGCATCACTATCTGCTCTGAATAACAGCTCCATTAACTGATGCTAGCTTTAGATGTATTATGGTATGTGTGTTCTCCACTGTTTCATGTTTTGGAGGCTTTGTTCTGCAGGTGGTGATGTTGGGATGTTGTGTGGATTTGGGTAGGTGGGGCTGACCTAGGGAGTCTTTTTTTTTTTTTTTATTTGGCAGAACCAGGGACTGAACTCAGGCCCTTGTGCTTACCAGGGAAGCACTTACTCCATTGAGCCATCTCCTTGGCTCTAGGGAGTCTTTAGTTCATTGAGGGCACTGCCCACTGAGGAATTTGAGGTAACTCTCCTGAGGGCCCTTCATGCTTCTTTCAGTAGGATTGTTATAAAAGCATTAGTTTGGGCTGCCCAATTATTATAGGCTTTCTGTGTTGAAATGTGATTTCTTTCTCACACATAAGCTCCTACTGTGATGTGACACAGCTAAGAGAGCCCTCAGCAGAGTAGGGCCAGTATTAATGCTATGCTTTTGAACTTCCAAAACCGGGACTTAAATAAACCCCTTTCCTTTATGAAGTTATCCCCTCTCTAGCATTTCAGGAAAGTGAAGCCAAATAAACTGAACACATCTACCATGTGTTCTCATCATAGAGATGTTTTTCTGAATCCTTTAGGTAAGAAAATCCTATATTTGCCCAAGTATTTTCTCTAATTAGATTTCTCCTTTAGTCTGAACCTCCTTTTAGCCAGTGTGTAGAGAATCTACCTGGCTTCATTGTAACTCTTGTTACTCATTAACTGAAGAGAAAAACTCTGGAGGGCAACATGATTGAGTGGAGTTACAGTGGCATCTGGAAACTGAACACATGCATATAGGGTCTAAATATCTGTACTCTATACTCCATGCGAACTGACTTTCTATTGAGGTATTATTGTAATACATCATATCTTAAAGTAGCATTCATAGGCTTATGGAAGTTATTCTCAATCTTGGAAAAATTTACCCCTAGAGCTTCCGAGCAGTAACTGGAAGGATTTTTTTATTGTTATGGCTGTGGATGAAAGTGTTACTAGAAAATAGTGATTGAGATGAGAGATTGCTGAACACCCTTCAGTCTATAGGATGATGCTTCTTAACAAAGACATATCTAATCCCAAATGCCAATAATGTCAAGGTTGCAAAATCTTGGCTTAAAGCTTTGGATCCTTTTAAAATAGGACAGTACAAATATTTGTATTAGTGATAAAGAAGTGTTATGTACTTTCTGATCTCTTTAATAAGAGAATGATTTTTACTTAAAGGCATTGTACTCCTATCCATGTATTGGGTTGTTATTTCTTTATTTAGAGTCCACTTTAAACACCTTATTTTATTTTGTCTTCAATCTTTATATCTTCTAAATCATGGTATAATCATATAGGAATATCCATTCCTCTCTCCAGCCCCTCAGCTGCTTCTATCTCTATCTTTTGATTCCCTTGTCATTTGTGTGTATGTTCTTTTGCTTTTTATGTCTATTATAGGTTTTTTGACTATGGTAAATAATTATACGAATACAAATATGTTTGGACCATTTATAGGGGAGAATCAGAGAACTCTCATTAAATTCATATTTTTCAATGTGGAATCTGCCTATTCCTCTTTCTAAACAGGTAAGTATAAAGTGCAGTATATGCAAAAGATAACAGCCTATCCTGAGCATACCACTGGGAACTCCACACCTTGCTTTGACACCCTCTGTGACTTCAACTGGCTGCACACTATATGGGACCAATTCTGTAAGACCTTAAAGCCACACAGTGATCTCTGGATTTTGCTGATCTGGAATAACACCTGAGAGACACGACCACCAGAGAGACCAGCCTCCGAACCAGAGTCTGCTGATTCCTGCTACCACTCCTCACCCTGAAGAACACCAGGGAGTCTTGAATACCATAGCAACCTTCCGGAGCCCTGCGGAGCACTGAACTGTGGATTGTACTCCTGTCCTGACTGAGGAAGACACTACATTGAACACCACACAGCAGGAACTTTTGTAAGCCTACCATGCCTTCCCAGTATCTGGAGAACCATGCTGACCTGCACCCTGCCCATCTACCATCACTGCAAAAATGATGAAAGGAAGAAACAAAACATAATTTCAGACCTATAGCCCACCCAAAACAAGTCCAAGAGACAAAGAAATAGAAGAACTTGGAAGCTACACACCGGATATGTTGGAGAAGGTAGCAACTGCAGCAAAGAAACAATTCCATCAGGCTATAGAGGAAATCAGACCAGAAATAATCTCTCAGGTAAAAAAGGAAATCACATCAATCATCAATGAATTGCTCGATAAATCTAAGGAAGACACAGATTAAAAAAAACAAGGAAATAGGAAAGTGATAGAAAAATACAAAAAAGAATTAGAATTCATGAAACAGATTCAAGCCTATATTAAGAATTCCATTGAAAGCTGGAAAAGCTTCTTGAATGAAACCACATAGAATTTCAAATCTTGAAGATACCATTGCAGCTAGTGAGCACAAACAGAAACCTCTCTGTACAATAATGAGAAATCAGTAAATAACAGTTGCAAAATGATGCAAAGAAAAATAATATATAAGACACAGCTAGAGTTAACACAAAAGACAAAAGGAGTGTTTTCAGAAATAGTAGCAGAAAATTTCCCAAGCATTGGAACAGAATCTGATATACAGATAACTGAAATATATATATATATATCTCCAGCTAGCCATAATTAAAATAAATCATCACCCAGACACATAATAATTAAGAACCCAGAAACTGAGAAAAAGAACAGAAGATTAGAAACAGAAAAAACAGGTCACCTATAATGGAAGAAAAAAATCACCCATCAGCATCATGGAAAGTTTCTCAACACACACTATCAAATCAAGAAGACCTTGGAGTGGATATTTGAGTTCTTGAAACAAAACAACTTTTATCCCAGATTGATGTATCCTACAAAACTATCTATCAAATTAAATGGAGAGATCAGATACTTCCTTGACAAAGAACAACTGAAAAAGTTCTTGACGACCAAATCAACCTTACAGAGAGTACTGGCTGATATTTTAGAAGGAGACAAATATGACCACACCTTCAACAACAGTAGAAGAGAACAATCAAGCAGAGCAAACAATTAAGCAAAGGTAGAAAACAGGGATCCTACAGTAGGAAAACAAAATGACAAAGATAAGCCAATACATATCAATTACAACTGTCAACATAAAGGGCCTCAATTTACCAATCAAAAGAAGCAGACTGGCAGAGTGGATAAAGAACCAAAGTCTTAACTATCTGCTGCAAACAATAAACATTTAATTCAAAAAGAAATACACTGAATATCAAAGGATGAAAAATAATACTCTAGGTGACAAGAAAACATAATAAAGCTATTCTGGTTGCTGATAATGTCAACTTTAAACAAAGTATGATAAAAAGAGACAAGTCACAACATACTTGTTACGGGAAAGCAGTAAGAGGAAGAGATAACAATTGTAAATATATATGCACCCTATGTATAAACACCAAACTAAGACAAGTTTTAAGAGACATGAAAAATCTAATAAACAATAACATAATTGTATTGGAGGATTTTAACACTCCAATGACACAAAGACATAGATCAATCATGCAAAAAATGACCAAAGAAATAACAGAACAAAACAAAACTTGTGAAAAAATAGACTTAGTATACCTTTGTAGACCCTGTACTAAAGTACATTTTAAAAAAAAGGAACAGCAAGATTTTATGGAAACTAAATACTGAACAATCAATGAGTCATGGAAATTAAAGAAGAAATTAAATAATATTTATAAGCTAACAGATACAACTTACCAGAACCTGTAGGATGCAATAAAAACTGTCTTAAGAAGGAAATGTATAGCAATAAATTCTCACATCAGGAAAACAGAACAAGCCCAAATAAAAAACCTTATGCTGCACCTCAAACTCCTAGAAAAAGAAGAGCAAGTCAAGTCCAAAGCACAAAGAAAGCAGGAAATTATAAAGAGCAGAGCAGAAATAAATACAATGGAGACAAATGAAAGAATTAATGAGTCAAAGAGCTGGTTCTTTGTAAGAATAAAGTTGATAAGCTGATAGCCAATCTCATTAAAAAAAGTAAAGAAAAAATTTGAATTCATGCAATGAGGAATGAAATGGGTGAAATCACTATAGGTACAGATAATCTTCTCTACTTATATTCAAAATCTTTACTCTCACAGAATGTAACACATAGAAGAAATGGACAGATTCCTCAAAATATATGAACTACCAAAGCTAAATTGAAAAAAATATAAAAAATCTGAGTAACCCAGTATCAGCCAATGAAATAGAAAATGTAATTTAAAAAGAAAACTGTCAAAGAAGAAAAGCCTAGGTCCTGATGGATTCACAGCTGAACTCTACAAGAAATTTAGGGACAACCTAGTGCCAACTCTTCTCAAACTCTTTAATGAATTTGAAAGGGAAGCAACTCTCCCAAACTTATTCAGGGAGGCAAGTAGTATTCTGATACCAGTCCAGGGAAGGCCCCAACCGGAAAAGAGAACTATAGGCCAATCTTCCCAATGAACATGGATGCAAAAATCAGCAATAAAATACTAGAGTACAGCAAATCATCTAGAAGATTATAGATCACAACCAACTGAAATTCATCACAGGAATGCAAAGATGGTTTAATATATGCAGAACCATAGATGTAATACACCACATAAACAGAGCCAAAGACAAAAATCACATGATCTTCTCAGTAGATGCAGAAAAGTTTGCCACAGTCCAACACTCAATCATGATAAAAGCTCTACAGAGAATTGGAACAGATGATCTTTAACTCAACCTGATAAAAGCCATCTATGGCAAACAAAAAGCCAAAGTCATACTTAATGAACAAAAATTGAAAGCCTTCACTTTAAAATCAGGAACAATACAAGGATGTCCATTGTTACCACTGCTGTTCAATCCACTTCTGGAAACATTAGCCAGAACAATTATACAAGAGAAAGAAATAAAAGGAATGATGACTAGAAAGGAAGAACTGAAATTATCATTATTTGCAGATGACATGATACTGTACGTAGAAAACGCCCAAAACTCCATTCAATTTAATAACTAAATTCAGTAACAGCAGGATATAAAGTCAACACTCAAAACAAAAACAGCACTTCTATACACAGGCAAGAAATGCACCAAGAAAGAAATTATGGAAAACATGCCTTTCACAATAACATCCAAAAAATTGAAATTAGTGGGCTGGAAAGATAGCTTAGTTAGAATAAGCACTTGGCCTGGCAAGCCCAAGGGCCTGAGTTCAATCCCCAATTCCTCACAAAAGAAAAAAAGTGTTTAAGGGCCAGGGAGATAGCTCAGTAAAATAAGCACTTGCCTAGCAAGCACGAGAGCCTGAGTTCAATCCCCAGTTCTGAAAAAAAAAAAAAAAATACCATTAGCTTATTTCACAGATGTAGGAAAAGCATTCTTAAAATTCATCTGGAACCAGAAGAGACCTAGAATAGCAAAAACAATCATGGGTAGCAAAGGAAAGGCAGGAGTCATCATAACCCCTGACTTGAAATTATACTACAAATCTACTGTGATAAATCAGCACAGTACTGGCAAAAAAAAAAAAAAAAAAACACCTGAAAATCAATGGGACAGATTAGAAGATATAAGCACAATTACAAGCACACTCAGTTACCATGTTTTTGACAAAATGGCCAAAGATGTTCATGGGAAGAAAGATAGCCTCTTTAATGAATGGTGTCGCGCGCAACCTCGGCCGGCAAGGAAGACGCGACAACCAGCTCTTCTTTCCACGGTTTATTCAGGACCCCTATACAATATTACTTCTCCTGCTAGCTAGCCTTCTTGCTTTCTCCTTTCTCCTTCTCCTCTCTTCCTCCTCCTAGTCTCCCTTTCGGGAAGCCTGCTCATGGCTTTTGAACCAGTGGGCGTCCAACCCCGGAGTGCCACGTGGGCACAGCCGATAGGTCCAGGTACACGGAAGCAATGCCCTAGTCCTTAGCCTTAGCCAAAATGAGAAGTTATTTGCTATGGAGAGCATCCACCCCCAGGTGAGGATGAAAGAGGAAGCCAGTGCCGTCTTTAAGGTGTGGCTGTGTCTTTAAGGTGTGGCTGTGTCTTTAAGGCGTGGCTACTCGAAGCTCTCTACAAAATGGTGCTAGAAAAACTGGCTTTCCAAATGCCTAAGGCTTAAAATAAACTCATACCTATCACCTTGCATAAAACTACAGTCAAAATGGATCAAAATTTATTTTTATTTATTTAATTAGTTTTTTTGTATTATTTTTAGGGAAGGGTCTACAAGGTGTTTACAGTGTCATTACTATATTGGACTCATAGTGACCCACCTGTTTACAACCTCCCAAAAGCTGGGATTGCAGGCATACACTACCAGTGCAATCTCAATTGCTGTCTCAGCACGTCCCAAGGGCAGGACTGGCACAGCAGGCCCAGGGCTTGAACTCCCAGCTCCTGTGCCTGCTTTCAGGTGCTTTAATCCACTGAACTATTTGGCCAGCCCTAAAGTTTAGAAGGCTGCCTAAGGGCACATCTGGTGAATCCAGTGGAATTGGGGATCGAAGTGCAGTCCTCTGGGCCTCACTGGGTTTGCCCAAGCAGGCATTTAAACAACTGAGCTAACCCACAAGCCCCCTCAAATATTTAAATATTAAAATAGAAACACTAAATTTTCTGGAAGATAAAGTAGGTAGAAACCTTAAAGACATTGGTGTAAGCAAATAGTTTAAGAACAAAAATCAAACTGCATGGGAAATACTTGAAAGAATAATCAGGGTCTCGTCTTTTTGGAAAACTTCTGTGCATCACAAGAAATCACCAACAGAGTAAAAAGAAAACAAAGCAATTATAGCAGACTGTGTCAAACAAAGGACTTCTGTCTAGAAAATATAAAGAAATTTAAAAAAAAATAAGCTGCCAAAGTTCAAAAACCTGATCCAAAAAAACCTGATCAAAAAAGATGAATACACACTTCACAAATGAAGAGATACAAATGGCAAACAGATATATGCAATCTTCAACATCATTGATCATTCAGGAAATACAAATTAAAATGACACTGAGATAGAATCTTACACAAGAAAGAATGGCCATCATCAACAAGTCAACCAATAACAAATGCTGGAGAGACTGTGGGGAAAAAGGAACCTTCTCCACTGTAGGTGGGAGTGCAGGCTGGTACAACCATTATGAAAATCAGTATGGAGATTCCTCAGAAAGCTAAGATTGGATGTCCTATTCAACCCAGCTATTCCCCTTCTAGATATTTTCCCAAAAGTACTGAAATCATCATACCACAGCAATATATGTGCACCCCTGTTTGTAGCAGCACAATTTATCATGGGTAAATCTCAGCAATAATCCAAATGCCCATCATGGATAAAAAAGATAGGGTATTTTTACACAATGGAGTATTATTCAGCTATAAAAAGATAAATTTGAAGCTTTTATAGATAAATAGATGTATCTAGAGTCTATATTGGTAAGTGAAATAAATCAGATCCACGTGGGCAAACATCATATTATCTCAATAGTGTGAGAACTTGAAAGAGTAATGAAAATCTAAAATGTACAACAGACACTGTGAAAGAGAAAGAAATTGTCCAATGAAAAGGAAAAACTGAAATCAGGAAGAGGACAAATGTAAGCAGGAGAAAAGATATATTTAGATATATCTCTTTTCAAAAGACCAGCAGAAAATGACAATAATTTTATTGTCATTTTCTGCTGGTCTTTTGAAAAGAGCAGTTTTTATTTAATTTTTTACCCTGATTTCTTTTTCTCCTCTTTTTGAGATTCTTATAATTTGTTATTATGTTTTATTGTTTTTAAATCAAATCTCACATGTTTATATCTGCAATGTGAAAAACTAAGTTGAAGATAGAATTATGTAGTACAGCAACCATTGTTGAATTCCTATTACTTTGCTTAGTGAAATCTTGTATCATTTCTAATGCTGTTTTTTCTTCATATCTCTATTTTATGTTCTTAGTAATAAAAAAATAAATGACAACTAAAACTGCATTTCTGTGTATATAATTAAATATGTTCAAAGATCAGAAGTGAGAAGAAACATGCTTGAGTAGTGGTCTGGTGGGATGGTTGCTCTCTAATGCTTATGGAAGCAGAGAAGAATAGTCTTTCAGATAAACAACAGTTGAAATTAAAAAGTCTTTGTTTCCAAAAGCAACAAGAACAGAAATCAAACGTTGATGAATAATGGCAAAGGGCCTAAGTAAATATTTCTCCACAGAAGGTATGCAGATAGCCAGGAAGTGCAGGAAAAAGTGTTAACATGTTTAACAGCAGTAAAAACATGGAAATTCAAATCAAACTATGGGATAACCCCTCTAATGCATTAGGGTACCAGACATAAAAAGCAAACAAACAGAATAAGAAATGTTTGTAAATAAGGTTATGGAGAAATGAGAACTCCTATATATTGCTGGTGGGAAATAAAACAGTACACACACTGTGTAAAGGACTACAGTAGCATAAAAGTATCAGATGGCATCTTCTGGGTATATACAACGACATTAAAAGCAGCATGTCTCCAACAGGCATGTTGTACACGCATGTTTATTGTATCATTACTCATAATAGTAAAAAGGTGGAGGCACTCCAGGTATACATCAGGAGATGCAGACATAAGTAAAGTGCGATATGCAACTGAATGCTGTTCAACTTTTGAACAACTTCTGACACAGGCTACAACATGGATGAACCTTGAAGTTCTGTTCAGGGCAGTAGCCCTGACAAAAGGGTGAGTGAGATGCTGTTTCTATGATGCACCTCAAGTGATCACATACTTAGAGACATAGGGGGAAGCATGGCTTCCAGGACCTAGAGGGAGGAAGGGATAGGGAGTTGTCTCATAGTTAATAGTTTCAGCTTTAGAAAATGAAAATACTCTGGAGATTCATGGTGACAAAGATTCTGCTATGATGTGAATGTACTTAATACCATTGAATCTCACACTTTATTTTTTATTTTATTTTTTTTATTTTTTGTCTTTTTGAGACAGGATCTCACTATGCAGTTCAGGCTGGCCTCAAGCTGGTCTCGAACTCACAACAATCCTCCTGTCTCAGCTTTCCGACTGCTGGGATTACAGGCCTGCGCCACCACGCCTGGCGAATCCCACACTTTAAAATGGTACACTTCATGCAGTTTATATTTTAACATAAAAAGCTCCCAGTCCAAACGGAAATAATCAAATGTCTATCAACCTTCAAAGGAGGAATTCATGATAGGAAATTATATATAATGTACTTGCATATAGCTACATAACAGTGGAAACAAATTTAAGAATAGTGTTGCAGTAAGGAAACCTAAGAGTACAAATTATGGAATTCCATCCCATTAAGGATGTCAAGCAAAGCTATTCTGTGATTATAGTTAAAATCAAGGCACAGAGATGTAGGTGGAGTGTTAGGCCATTTCTGTGCTAAGTTATTGACTGGCTTTCTGTTGGGTTAACACTGTACCATCACTCCAAATTGGCTCCTCTAGCCCCAGAACCTATGTAATAAGGGCTATAATTTAAAATTTAAGCATACTTTTTGCTTTGCCGAGTAATGACCTTCCACCAGTCTACCCCAGAAATCCTTTTGCCAAAGTTAGTAGAACAGTGCAGTTAGAGATTTAGAATTCGCTATGGAAGATTACCATGAGAAGGAGCTAATGTAGTGTCTAGAACTCAAAGTCAATTTGTATAGCAGAACAGTAGCCTAGCAGCAGGCCAGTTTATCATTTTGAGTGGGATGTTCTGAGGTATTTGCTGTTTCCATATCTAAATTTTACATCTCAAACTTTGACACAAGAGGGAAGGAGAATATGCATTATGTAACAAGGGCAGAATGGGGACCATTCTTAATGACGTATATATCAAAGAACCTACATCAAATGGTAGCATCCTTCTTCTGCAGATCCAGAACAATCCATTGACACATTTGTCACCTCTTTTATTTGACCACATATTTTTGGTTGTGGTTATTGGTTGCAGCAAAATAAACCACGCCAAAACTAATCAAGAATAATCACTTTCTCCTCATGAAACTAGATTCAGGCAGTTTTCATGTGGAGTCTCGTGTAGTTGCAGTCAGATGCAGCTGGAGTCATTCTAGAGGTTTCTTTGTTTACAAGGGTATCTGCATGATGGGTTTGGACTCTATTTGGAAGCTAAAACCCTGCAAGGGAGCTGTCCTGAGAGAAATGACTGTCTTTTCTAGTCAAACCTCAGTAGTCACTCACATAGCATGGCTTGCATCTTCCTCACACTCTGTGTTTGCCAAATGCAAGGAGCAAGCCCTCTTGAAAGGAAGGACTACAGGCTCTACCTCTTCATGACAGGAACATGTTGACGAGCATGTGAAATATATTTCAGCTGCAGTGTCTTCTTATCATGAGGAGACTGTATCTGAAAATAATACATAGAGCAGGACTTTCATGCATCAGAGTGTGGACACTGCCCAGAGAGACTCTGTTGACAACATTGGTTCGAAATAAACCATAACTGGACTTCATGTCTAATTTCTTTTTCTCATCATCATTCTCAGACAGTACTGGTATGAAATGGGTGTGTACGGAGAACAAAAGTGAAGCCAAATTAATCACACACTAGGTTATTTAACATTACAGTTGTGCTAGAGTCTGCTATGTACACAGTAAGACAAGTCTAAACAGGAACCTAACATTGAGTGAAAATGTTTTAGTTTCTTCTAGATACAAATTACCCTTGGCAATATGCAAGTTTAAAACCTAGTCTGAGGGCCGGCGGTATAGCTCAGCAGACTAAGCGCTTGCTTAGGTAAGCGCAGCAGCCAGGGTTCAATTCCTGGTTCTGCATGCTGTGCCGGCCCCGCCTTCAAGTGTGCTGAGCCGGCGATGGAGTCCGGGCATGGTGGCGGAGTCTGGGCGTGGTGGCGCGCACCTGTAATCCCAGCCCTAGGGAGGCAGGAAGCAGGAGGATCACTGTGAATGTGACTGCTGGCTGTCAGTCTGATACATCTTTTCATCCAGTCTAATTGCAAGCACTATGATCCTTACTTAAATTGATATTATCAATGTTTTTCACCTCATCTAATGATGGTTAGTCATTTCCACATATCCCCCCACCTGACCAGAGGAAAATTCACCCATACCTTGGCAGCTTTCTTAGTGTCAAATTTTAAATAAAATATTGAGATTTCTTTTTCATACTATATCAGCCAATTCCCTAGTTCTGGGATAAAATGCCACTCAGCCACAATTTTAGGGAGAAGGTATTCATTTTGGCTCCTGGTCAGCTGGCTCCAGCTTAGAAGTAGTGGGACAGAAAGGATCAGTGAGGAAAGCTCCTCCATCCATTGTAGCCAGTAAGTAGGGGAGCAGGTTAGAAAGGGAGTAAACCCTTTCAGGGAACCCCCAGTGTCTCTCCTTCAACCAGGGCCCTTTCCTCATGGTACATAAAGCAATCAATGCATCAATAGATTAATCCACCAAAGAGTATAGTGTCCTCACCATTCAAACCTTCCAAATGCCCCAGCTTGAGTCATTTGGGGAGCAGTGTAAATCTAAATCATAACAGTTATTCTATCTGAGACATTTAAAAATTAATGGTAATTAAAGAATCCTGACCTTTTTCACAACCCATTTTATGAAGGCTTTTTTACTGAGTTGTAATAATATACACCAACCAGAAAACAGTGAAGTGCCCAAAGCCATTATATCCCAACAAAACAAATTTCTTTTGAGTCAGAAATGTATGAGAAAATTTTAGAGAAAATTAATGGTTGACCCAAATAACAAAAAAATACTCGTAATATGCACATTAAACAGTATTTAGAATAAATGCTTGTTCTTAACAAAATTGCTTGATTTATTTAACACCTAAAAGAATAGAAATGATTTTTTGCTGCCAACCAAAAATGCTTAAAAAAGATAAAACAGTAAATTTTAAGAACAGTAAGTTTAAAAATGGAATAGTAAAAAGTGAGTAAGGTTTTCTTCCTCCACATCTTCATCAGCACTCATGATCTTTGGCTTTTTTCTTTCATAACCATTGTAATTTCTTGTGGTTTTGAATTGCATTTCCCTGGTGATTAATAACATTGAACATATTTAAATATTCTTTCTGGCCATTCATATGTCTTCCTTTGAGAAATCTCCATTCAGGTGCTTCACTCCTTTTAATCCAATTGCTGGATGCTGTGCTAGTGAGCCATTTGGATATTAGCCCTTTATCAAATTGACAGTTTGCGAGTATCTCTTCCTATTGTTACTTTGTGCTGTTGATTGGCCTTAATGGAAATGTGAATTAGTATAGCCATTATGGAAAATAGAATGAAAATCCTGCAGAAAGATAGAAATAGAAAATGAATACCACACACGAAGAGGGTGGAATGAGTATGTAGAAGAGGCATCTGCTCTGGTATGTTTATGGTACCACTAAGCACACCCTGAAATGAGATTGGCCTAAATGTCCATCAATAGATAAATGAATAAAGAGAATATATTCTACACTGTGAACCTAAATGACATTGGGAAGTGACTTTCCAAAATATCAATAAATTGATATTTATTTAAGGACAACAGAGCATTGTCATGGTAAATTATGGACATATTCAAGCTATTAAAGCAAAAGCACAACTTTGTCAGCAAAACAGCCGAGTTAGTGGCCACAGATGCCTGTTTTACCCGGTATAAGGCTCCCCTTTGTTTTCTTTGGTGAGTGTAGGCAATCTGTGGCAAGAGAGGACTGGCCAGATAGCTCAGTGGATTAAAGCATCTGCCAGCAGGCACAGGGGCTAGGGGCTCAATCTCTAGGCCTGCTGCGCCGGTCCTGACCCTGGGGTGTGCTGAGATGGCAATTGAGCCTGAGCATGGTGGCATATATGCCTGTAATCCCAGAACTTGGGAGACTATAAACTGGGTAATCACTATGAGACCAATCTAGTAGTGAAACCCTAAACACCCTGTACACTCTTCTCTAAAAAATATAGAAAGAAAAGTCTGTAGCAAGACAATGAATACTACATGAACATTCTGTTTTCTGATAAAATTTGTTGAATAATGCTAACAAAATTGGACCATTTTTCCCTGAGTCAGTCATTAATGTGATTATAGCTAAATAATACTTTTTATAACTCTTATTCTCTCTCTACTTAAAAATAAAAGTTTGGTTATAGCTGCTCCAAAGCTCTACACCAAAGGTCAAAGATCAGTGCTATACAAAATGACAAAGAGAAGGGGAAAAATGCAATCCCAGACCTCGAGTCCATCAGGAAGGGCAGAGGACACTAGCTCAGCTGCAACGAATGAACTAACAGATACAGCAGCAAAGGAACAACAACAGAAAGCTATAGAGGAAATAAAACGAGAAGTAATTCCCCAATTTAAAAAAGAAATATTTGAATACATAGTATCTGAAATAAAGAATGAATTCCAGAAACATTGGGTGGAAAACGATGCTCACCCAGAACAAGTGCAGAGAGCACTATTCCAACTGATATATATGAATTAACAGCATCTGAAGCAAAGAAACAACAACAGAAAGATCATGAGGAACTCAAAGCAGAAATAAGTTCTGAAATCAAAAAAGAACTTTTTGAAGTCATACGAT
>PVKA01028602.1:0-29203 GCA_004027165.1 Ctenomys sociabilis
TGTGGGTCCGGACTTCAAGGATGTGTCAGTGTGCATAGTCTGTGTGTGATGCATATGTGCATGATGTGTGTGATGTGTGTCTGGTGTCCGTGTGTGAAGTGCATATGTGGGGCATGTATGTACTGTATGAACCTGCACCTATGGGGCATGAGTCTGTGGTGCAGTGTACATGGAATGAGCATGTGCTATGTATACATCGATGGGTGTGGGCTACGTGTGTGATGCGTCTGCACGTGTGATATCTAGGAGCCTGCACGTGTGTGGCATGGGGTGCATGTACACATGACATATGAGTGGTATACAGGAATGATGTATATAACGTGCGTATGCAGCTTGTGTAGTACGTGATTGTGTGTGGTGTTTGGGCTAAACGGCAGGCCGTACACTGGGTGTAGAAGTGATGATTGGCATATACGTACGTTGTATGTAAGTGCATGGGTACGTGCGCACATGAGGTGTGCATGTGTATGCGTGTGTGTGCATGCGTGTGTGGTATGTGTGCACATGCATGCGCTGTGTGTCATGTGTGCTGTGTGTGGTATGCATGCAATGCGTGTAGGTATCCTCACACACGTGCACAAGTGTATGTACACAGGTGACAGCCTGGCCATGTAAGAGTCATGGTTCCCAGGTGCCTTGCCCACCTGTGCATAGCAGCACACCCTGAATGGGCCCTGCTGGTCTCACACAGGTGGCCCAGCCTCCACTCCTTGTGACCTCTCTGCTGAGCCAGCGTGCAGGAGGAGGCAGCCTTCGCGCTGAAGCAGAGAGATGCCAGTTGCCTTCCTAGCTTCAAAGCAAAGCCTGTTTCCTGAGCAGCACAGTGCACGGCCCACCTCTTCCTGCCTGGCGTCTTGTCTTCTCTCTCCTGCATCAGGGCTGCCTAGAGACCTTTCCACTGAGCCTCTCCAGCAGCCCCCAGCATGCACACTGTTAGGGCTGAGGCCCCCTTTGCTGTCATGCCCCAGGGCCCCCAGCATTAGGTGCACGTGAGGGCAGGTTCTGCATGTAAACTTGGCCCCTCTCTCTCCTGCTCCACCAAAGAAACCTCCCAGGGCTGGGCTGGGATCATCAAGCCTTCTCTGTATGGCTTATCCAGAGTGCAATTTGCAGTGCACACACCTGCAGGCCAAAGCTAGGACGGTCAGAGTCCCGTATCCTCTGGATAAGCACCCAGTAGGACAAAGCTGAGCTGGCCAAGTGCCCTCAGCACTGCGACAGGGATCTGTGCATGGGTGAACTCCCACCAGCCACCTCTTGGCTCCTGCACTTAAATGGATTGAACACATACATTTTCAGGGGTGGTAAACAGATCTCATCTAACAGACTTAAGATGAAGACTTTGGTCTAAACGTGCTCCTGATGAAGGGTTGCCCTGCACCACCATTCACGTGCAGCCACGCACTCTGTGCTCTGTCCACAAGGACCTGCATGTACAGGCTGCCAGCTCAAGGTTCCTTCCAAAGTCCAAAGTTTGGCACCAAGTAGAGCATAGATTGATTCAAGGGACCAATGATTGTAATCAACCTAGTTCCATTCTGAAGTTGTTTGATAAGGTGCTTATACAAGGTGTGACCCAAACATGCAGTGAATATTTAAGTAAGGAGTAAAAAATGGTGATGACTCAAGACTCCTTGTCATCAGTCTGCTCAGGATATTCCCACCTACTTTGAACACACTTATCTCATCACTCCTGCCCTTTCTTTTTGCTGCTTCTTTTCTTGTATTTTTTAGGGAAGGAATTACAGGGTGTTCTGGGTTTCACTGTGTAGATTAGACTTGTAGTGATTCACCTTTCTATAGCTGGGATTATAGCCGTGCAGTCTCAATTGTCTCAGTGTGCCCTTAGGATGGAGCACCCATGGCTCCATCCTAAGGGCACACTGGGGTTGAATCCCTAGCCCGTGTGCCTGTTTCCAGGAGCTTTAATCTGCTGAGCTATTTGGCCAGCCCCTAGTTTATCTTTCTGATGCTAAGGATGGAACCTGAGGCCTTGTGCATGCTGAGCACACAGGCTGCCTCCGTGGGGCACACACGGTCCTATAAGGGTTTTTGAGTTTTTTCTCTGCACTTCTTTACTTCCTTCTCTCTTTTTGTTCTCCAAATACCTTGATCAGGAATCTTTTTAATAAGAGGGAGAACAGGAGAAATGAGATTCGTTTTGATGCATGCTTGTCAAGGAAATATTTTAAAATGGAGTTACAACACTAAAAAAAGCCTTAAGAGTGTCTACTGGAATTTTTTGGTCCCTGAGGTTTGGGGATAGTCCCTCGAGAGCTGTGGCAGTGTACGATTTGGGACACCCTGGGGGGATGTGCCTATCAGCTTGCTGAGAGGAATCTTATTATATCACATTTTCCCTTTTAATTTATTCTCTTTGCAAATTGTAAGTGAGTTGCAATGAGGTTTTCAGGATTCTTTACCATATTAGTGTGTATGTCTTGTTGTATAACTGACATTTTTCAGTCTTGTAAAATTGTCCCTGGTTCTGAGGTCTCCTCACACACACACCCTCCATCGGAGTGCCTGCTTATTGCTCACAAAGAGTGCACCAAGACACAAGGAGGGATCTGTCCTGGCAGTGAGCACCACAATCCTGCCATCCCTGGAGTCTGCCAGTGATGATGCCTACCAATCCCAAGCCCTGCCTGTATGTCGCTGCTGAGGATGGCTTCACCTGAGGCCAGCCCTGCTCCTAGCTTCCATTCCCTGAGCACTGCACCCAACAGCATGTGCATGAGTTTTCATTTAAACAGTCCCATGACACAGAGATTTCTATTGGTCCCATTCTTCAGAGGCTCAGAGAGGATAAGCACTTAGCAAAAGTTTCATAGCTGATCAGCTGCAAGCTGAGCTTAAATCAGTTCTGTCTCCAGAACATTTTTCTATTTTCTTCCAGGACAGTAAGACTTCAAGGTGTATGTTTGCAAGTTGAGAAAGACAGGGCCAGGCTAGCCCTGCACCCTCACTGGGGCAGTGGACAGCTATACTGACAGGGATTCTCTGCTGAGGCTCTTGTTTGTGTCCATCGCTGAACTTCAGGTATCCACAAAAATCCCCTGGAAAACTGTGCAGGGGTGTGTGTGTGTGTGTGTGAGTGTGTGTGTGTGTGTTCTGCAGTGATTATGCTACTTCACCAATTGTTAAGGGAGTTGATCACAACTTCAGAAACTTTTTTTTTCTATTTTTCTTAGGGAAGGGTCTACAGGGTGTGCAGGGTCTCACTACTAGATCAGACTCATAGTGACCCACCTGTTTATAGCCTCCCAAGAGCTGGGATTATAGGCGCAGTCCACCTTGCCCAGTCTAGAAACTTCTAACATTGTGAAGTAAGGGGAGATCAGTGTACCACCCTGTCTGTTCTCATCTGGGTTTTTCTGGAACTTTCCTGACTACTGTTGTCTGCCATTTTGTTAATCCGTTGAAACTCCAGTCCTGGCCTGTTGAGTGACAATGTGAGGTAAATGGACCATAAGGGTCCCCCTGGCTCTCACTATGAAGATCTGTCTGGTCGTCACTTTCTTTCTGACATGCCACCAATGCTCAGTGGGCTCTGAGCCATGTCTGGGTGGAGACATTGGTCATAGAGCCTGAAGTGGCTTTCTATAGCCTTCAAAACCTATTTGATCATGAGGCAGGAGAGTCCATGTTTTTCTGGTGCTGGCAGGTCTGTTTGTCAGCAGATCACAAGTGCCTCCCCCTTTTGCCGGGCTCTCAGTGGGAGCTCTGTGTGGAGCCAGTGGGTGCTCGTCACGCACTTCAGATAGGTCTTGAACTTGAGGATCCACACAGTGACGTGGCTAATGCTACCTTGTTACGCAAATGCAAGTTGGAAGGAGGAAGAAGAAACAATAGGCTTCAGTCTTTCTGATCCATTTTCTTAGACTAAAAGCTAACGAGGAACTGTCACATGGGGCCACTTCTGTTAGACTGAAGGGCACAGAGGTGAGAACACAGTTCCTAAGATCTAAGTAGCTTCCTTCTGAATAGAGCTCAAGTTAGCAACAAAACTCTCAGAATTACAGACCATCACAAGCACTTGGGAACAACTTATTATGGTCCCAGTTAAGAAGAGCCTTCACTAAAACTTGGATATTCACTCCCCGGGTCCCTTTTCCAGAACTGCCCAGAAACCCATAAAACCATCATCAATTTTCCATTTGCTTTTGGTTGAGGAAAATTCTTTCTAATGTCTAGGACCCAACGTCTTTTTTCCTCATTTCTTCTTTCTTTCCGGCCTCCACCCCAAACTGAAAAGACCTTTCTTTTAATGGATTAAAGCCATTTTTGACAAATATCAGAAGAGTATTTTATTCTCTTGCTCCACTTGTCTTTGCTTAGAATGAGATGACAGCCCAGCTCTGCGCAGCATGTGGCCAGTAATTTGTGGATCTACTGTGTAGTCCTTTGGTGAACTACAGTAGTAGGGGTATTGGTCTGCTTAAAGCTGAGAATTGATTTTTGCCTTGAGCTGCCTTCCATCCTCATTGAACAAGCAGCTAGAGGTAAATTAATAGGAAGTGAATCCTGAAATGTGGCTAGAAAGGCCTGAGTCCTTCCTCTGCAAGCCCTGGGTCCTGGGCTTCTTCCCTGTCTAGGGGGAAGCAGGAAAAGATCCTGGGGAACAACCCCGTCTGAGAAGAATCCTTTCCTTCGATTATAAGTTTGAAAATTTATAAGAACAACAACACAGTCGTTTCTGACATGAGTGACTCTGGAAGATATTATGCCATGTGATATAAACCAGTCACAGGAAAACACAATTTGTATTTTTTTCTTTATTTGTGGAACCTAAGATAGTGAATCTAACAGAAGCAGAGGACAGAGCAGTGGTCCCCTGTGTGCATGGATGTTGGGAAAATGTTGGTCAGAGGTTACAAACTTCCAGTGAAATAAGAGGAAGAAATTCAAGAGCTTTAGAAGATAATGATGTGTCTTATGCTTGAAACTTCTTTTACATTTTTTTGGCTGAACAGGGGATTGAACTCAGGCCCTTGCACTTGCCAGGCAAGCACTCATTCTACTGAACTATCTCCCTGGCCCGAAAATTCCTGAAGGAGCAGATCCAAAGTGTTCTCACCAGCAAAAAGTTTATTATGTGAGGTAACGCACAGTTTACTTGGACTGGTTTAAATCAGTAATGGAATACATAAATCAAAGCATCACATTGTAGAATATATATATATATTTATATTTATATATATATATATATATAATTTATATTCATTAATTACATCTTTTTTTTTTTTTTTGTCTTTTTGAGACAGGGTCTCACTATGCAGTTCAGGCTGGCCTTAAGCTCACTTTGTAGCTCAGGCTGGTCTCGAACTCACAACAATCCTCCTGCCTCAGCCTTCCGAGTGCTGGGATTACAGGCATGCGCCACCATGCCTGGCTTCATTAATTACATCTTAATAAAACTAAAAATAAGTAGTTGAGATTAAGTACTTCAACCCCCTCATTCTTGCCACCTTGAAGCACAGTGAATCAGAGCTAAGGAAGAGGTTGTTGATTGAAAAATGGGATGGAATTGCAGGTTTTCATGGTAAGGTAGCTTGGATCCTTCAAAACCTCACCATGGAGCCCTAAATCAATGCATCCATCACCCACGAGCGATCCTAAACAGGTCACTTACCCACTGCGCTTCCATTTCCCTACCTATACCTAGCAATCGCCTGGCTAGAGCCCAATGGGCCCAGGCGAACCTAAGTAAGGGCTAACAGTGACTGCCCCCACCTCCGCTGCTGTGAATGTCTTCCTCCTCATGCGGGGGTGGGGGGCTGGGCGGGGAGCAGCGCCTGAGCGAGGAAGCCTGTGACGGTGTCGTATATGCCACCTCCTCTTTTCTCTGCCAAAATTTCTTCCTTCCCAATAAATCCCTGTTTCTCCTCATTTTAAAGGTCTCGGAGGAAGGAGGATCAACTGAGTCCTCAGCGTCCTGATGGGAAACAATTCTGCCAGTCAGGAGTTTTCCTTGGAAGTAAATTTGCCTCACTTCTGGAAATTAAAACCATTGCTCTGAAGCTGCACTAAGAGAAGTGCTTGTCTTCTTAAAATAACTCACCTGTTCTTAAATGCTCCGTTAAACCCCGTTTCTGGCTTTTTTTTTAGAAGGAATGGGTGTCATTAAACTTTTTCTGTGGGGCTTGTTTCTATTACCAACTTGAATTGCTCTGGTTTTCCACGCATCACTCTTAAAAACTAAAGCCATAATTTAGGTGAGTAAATTAACACAATTTTTGTCTTTGCGTCAGGCAAGTGACAGATGAAAAGATGCAGCCATTGTCCATTCCACTCATGTTTAATCTTGGACCCAGATTGTTCCCAAGGTCCCAACCAGACACTAGGCTTTCCCACACCTTAAGGTAGGGATGCAGCTTGGCCTTCTCCCACGTTATGACTTTCTCCTATGTGATGCTATTTCTGGATCTTATCATCTTTTTGAGCCTGTCCAAAGTCCTTGACTCACAACTGCATTGGACTCCTGCTTAAATGTCATGAGCAAAGTGACCTTCTTGGGAGAGGACATTTGACTCTGCTCACATCAAAGACAAGAAATGTTAGACACATTTCTTGACTCCTCTCTAACAAGTGCAGTGTCTGGGATAGTTAGGATGAGCTTGTGCCTGTGACAGCCTCCTTTGGGACCATCTTCTCTCCATAATCCTGGAGGGTCACAGCTGCAAAGTGTATCTGGATGTCTCTTTCCTCCTGTGCCCACATGCAAATGTGGTTCTCAGAACGCTTTACCAAGTGTTATTTTATCTGAGAGCTTGAAACACTGGAGATGTATATGAGAGTCTCAGAAAGGGAAAATTTGATGTACTTAGAGCCTGGATGCCATTCTGATGAGCTCTTTGGAGAGATACGGAGGGGGAAAGTAGGACATTGTGAAATCAAACCAATAATTATAGTGTTTTATAAATTCACTGTGGTTGTGAATTATTGATTCAAGTCCCACTTTCTTCTGGGCATACTGTCTGTGAGTAGTATTCTAAGAGAGAATTATGTAGCTATTTGCTAAATATCTGCAAGTTGGATTTATTTCCAACAATCCCTCATGTGTCTCTCCACCTGCTCAGCTGTCCTTCCTCCTAGCTTAATGTCATTTCTGGGTCTCTGCGATGTTGCAGGGGTGCCTGAGCCGCCTTTAGTCTCAGGGCACATCCTGTGCAGCGTCAAAACCCACGCTGAGTCCCCTTCCACTCTTGCTGTTTTCTTCTTGTTCATATAAGCAGTTCTGTCCTCCAAATTATTCACTACTAAAAGTGGTCCAAATGCTGCCCTTCTTTTCTGGCCCTTTGTACTTTATAAAAGAAGGTTCCAATGAGAAATCCCAGCCCTGCCAATTTCCAGAATCACCTGGGAAATTTCACAAAAGATCTACCAAATCAAAAATCTCTGCTAGTAAAAACTCAAGAAACTCTAATGAGCGATTATGTGTAGTGACAGGCATAGGTTGAAATTTGCACCCCCTGAATATGAGAGGACTTGCGTTGAGACATATTCATGGTACTTAGGGGGCAGAGCTGCTCAGACTTGGGCTTGATCCCAAGATGCAGAATGCTGTCTTTCCTCAGGGGCTCAGTAGAATAAGCACTTCCCTGGCAAGCGCAAGGGCCTGAGTTCAATGCCTGGTTCCACAAAAAAATAAAAAAAATAAATAAAAAATGCTCTCCTTCTTAAGAGATGCTCTTCAGGCTTATGCTATTGAGTTCTTGAAAATACCTGGCTGCTATAGCACTGTACACATTGAGATACTGTCTCTTTTGTTCTCCAGAATCACTTACTTATTTACTTATTTTGTATCTTGCATCTCATTCACTTTCAAGCTAAATACTATTGCTCTTAGTGGTTAGTCAGTTTTATACTAAGATACACAAGGCTGGGCAGGGAGATAGCTTGGCAGCCTAAGTGCCTGCTTGGCAAGCGCAACACCCTGAGTTTGATACTTGGTACTGCATGTCATACTGGTTCTAGTGCCAGGTGTGGTGGTGCATGCCTGTAATCCCAGCACTAGGGAGGCTAAGACAGAAAGATCACTACAAATCTGAACTGCATAGTGAGACCCTGAATCAGTAAAAATAAAAAAAGAACTAATTTTAAAAAATATGTACAGGGCAACTGTTTTCTTTGCAACTATCATTTTCCATCCCACTTACTTAGAAAGAAGAGTCTTCTTTGGTCCATATACAGGACAAATTCTATTTGGTTAGTGAATAATAATGGTTTTATTCATGACACGCTTGGGCATTCTTGATAAGTACAACCCCAATCACAACCGTTGCCACATACCTCATATTTTTCTAGGTTTGGTATATTTATGTCAGTTTTGTGTCTGTTCATTTATTCATTCATGCTCTGGGCCGCAGGATCTGATCTGACCTGAAGACACTTGTGGTCTACTTTAATAAAATACTGTCTGCAACCATACTAATCTGTGGCTTGGACTGCCCCATCAGCCACCAATCTAGATATTCTTGAACATAGCCAAATGACAAGTTCACATGACAAATATTTCTCCTGAAGGCATTGAATGTGACTTCCTATGTAATATCTACCTGTTTTATTTTTAATTACCAGGATGATGTGGTATCAGTATCAATAACACTCCTTATTAAGAAGATAATACGTCTAAGGCAATGCATTCGATAACTTCTGGAGATCCAAGGATTAATAAAAACAAATTCTTGTCCTAGATAAGACCATACTCTGATGGGAGAGACAGAGAGCCATTTATCAAAAAGCAATTTACAAGGCTGGAAAACATGCCAAGAATGAAATGAACAGCCCTGCTGCTAAACTCTGCTAGGCTTTGGAGGAAGGTTAGACTATCAGGTGCAGCTGTGAAATTTCTTTGGGAGCTCATGTTAGTGTAGGGCTTGGTATACAGTGGAGGGCTAATACATGATTCCCAGTGATTAAACAAATAAGTGAATAATAGTGAAATATGAACTGCACCCGGAAATATATGGGTAGGGGTAACTCAGAGAATGCACACACACACACACACACACACACACACACACACACACACACACACACAGTTTATAAATCTGCTTCACAGAGAATAAAATAAGTAAGAAGTTAGGAACTTACATCCTCTTGTTAAGCTTGTCAAGGTATATTTAGTTCACAGTTTTTGGAGATTTCTTCATAACACTGGGATGACAGTCCAACAACAATATTTGTATTATTGGTTGCATCATTTATGAGTAATAACTAAATTAATATCACTTACTCGATATTGTTTGTTTTCAGCATATAGATTAGTATAAATTCATAAATGCAAATATAACAGGAAGATAAGGGAAATGTCTATTCAATAAGCCAAGCCATGTAAGTAACTACCTGATTTATTTTTCTGTTTAATAATTTATATCCCACATCCTTTCAAAACATATTTGATGTCAAACCAAACCAAACATAGGAAGCAAGCTATGAAGGGGGTGGTGAGGAATGGAGCAGAAGCTGAAAAAAAAATCTGAAAGAAACTGCAATAATTGAGTATTCTTGTAGATTGAACTGGAAAGAAATCCCAGGAGTTAATTAAAACTAGGAAATAAGCCAAGGAGATAGCTCAGTGGCATAAGCACCACCTAGCAAGTGTAAGGTCCTGACTCCAATTCCTGGTAAAAAAAGAAAAAAAAAAAAAAAATAGGAGATTAGTACATTTGGCGTGGGAGGGGAAGAATAACAAAGTCTTTTGGTTCCAATTTCTTTCTTTTTTTGTGTGTGCAGGGTCTCACTACACAACTTGGACTCATAGTGATCCTCCTGTTTCAGCCTCCCCAGCACTGGGATTTCAGGCCTGCACCACCACACCCAGTCTGGCTGGCTGGCTGGCTCAGTGCACCCAGGGGCAGGGCCAGCATGGCATGTGGTGCCAGGGATCAACCTCGGACCCTGTGCTTGCCTAAGCAGGTGCTTAGTCTGCTAAGCTATCTCGCCAGCCATTTGGTCCCAATTTCTGAAGGAGATTGTACCCTGGGTCCTATTTCTAACCCCACACTCTACATTAATTACTATTCTATTCTTACTTTCACTAGTATGAGATTCTTACTACCACTGAGATACTTGAGATATTATGTGGTAGGCACTGTGTGAAATATCATATACAGACTGGAAAAACTTTACTATTTTTTAGGGCATGGTGGAACATGGCTTCAATCCCAATACTGATGGAAGCGGAGGCAAGAGGATTGCAAGCTCACGTTCCACCCGGGCCACTTCGTGGCACCTTGTTTCAAATTTTAAAAAGTGTCATGGAAACTCAGTGGTAGAGAATCTCTGGGTTCATATTGCAGCATATCTAATAATAATAATTATAAAGCTGCCCCAAGAGTTGGCCCCATTACCCCACCCCTCACACAGCCTCCCTTTCTACACTGTTTCCCAAGACAGCTGGATGATCTCCACGAGCAGGCCTAGGAATGAAATGCAGAATATGGTGAGCATGCTGGACCTGCTGCCAGGAGCCTCCCATGGCTGATAGGGAGAAGTTGCTGCAGAAACAGGCGTTATCTGGAGGGAGGGTCAGGCAGGCACTCGGGGCCAAGCTCCACCGCAGCCGTGCGTGGAGCTCAAGGAGGAGGAGGCAGCAAGGCTGAGAAGGAAGAAGTAGCATGCTGGCGTCCTCCACCTACCATCTCTGTCATTTAGAAGCAGCTGTGAAGGGGAAGCCAAAGCACTGGATGTGGGGTCCCAGGTTCAGACCTGGGTTGGCCACAGCTGGCTATGCACTTCATTTAACTTTCCTCAGCTTCAGTTTCTCCATCTGTTCATGTGGCAAGACAAGAGCCTCACCCACCTACTGAGGCTATCCACAAAGTATTGAAACAGGAGGTGTAATGTATTATTTGGCCCCATTTTAAAATCTTCTGTGTTCTTATTTCTACAAAAGTCCTAAGAAGCACTACAGTTCCACGTTGTCAGGCTTTAGACTACGTTAGTTACTTTTCTCTCATTGTTGAGACAAAACAACCTAACACTCAAAGATCAGAGAGGAAAGGTTCATTTAGCTCACAGTCTGTGGAGGTTTCTTCATGATACTGGGCCTACAGTCCAAGGGTTCTGGTCCTGTAAACTGGCTCCAATCCGGGAACTGAGTGAGGGGCTGATTCCTGTTACTCTGAGGTGTTATTCCCTGTGTCTCTGATTTGAAGTAGGATTCTGTGAGTCTATGGGTGGTAGTTTTGGCAGAAGCATTATATGCAGTGAAGGCAAATCCATATCCAGAGTATGTGTCTATGCCAATGAGGACAAAGCGCAATCCCTTCCATGATAGAAATAGTCCAATATAATTAACCTGCCTCTGCGTCACAGGTTGATCACCTCAAGGGATGGTGCCATATTGGAGACTCAGTGTTGTCTTCTGCTGGTGGCATATTGGGCATTCAGCAGTGGGGGTAGCCAGATCAGCCTTGCTGAGTCGGAGTCCATGTTTCTGAGCCCATGAATAATCTCCACCCCTGCCACCATGGCCACTCTGCTCATGGGCCCACCCATTCATGACAAGGGTAGCTGAAGAAGGAGATTGGTTATTATTGACATAGCAAGTCATTTTTATCTGCTTGAGTTTTTTAATTGGTATTTAGTATAGGGTCTCACTATACAGCTCAGACTTGTAGTGATCTTTCTGTTTCAGCCTCTCCAGGTCTGGGATTACAGGCATGTCTCAATGGCCAGCTCAGTGTGCCTTGGGGCAGGACCAGCGTGGCATGTGATGCCAGGGATCTAACCCTGGTCCCTGAACTTGCCTAAGCGCTAAGTGCTGCCCTGAGCAAGCATTTAGGCTCCCGAGCTATCTCACTGGCCCTATTTGCTTCATTAGCAAAGTCAGGTTTTTAAGCTTGCTTATGTTTTCCTTAATGCATGTTATGCCCTCCATGTCCCCTTCAACATGTCCCAAATTTTGCTGGCTGGCTGCTCTGAGCCCTGCCTCTTCTTTCATGTCATCATTGAGCACTACCCATACTACAGAAGAAAAAAGAGAGATGGAAGTAATATTTATTATTGCCTAAACATTCTTACAAAAGCAAGGGTGATCTCAGAAGAGCCCACTCAGACTATATTGTGTCCTTGAAACCCCATCATTTTCCCTTGCACCTCTTAGTTCATCCACAGGCATCTGCGGTTTTCAGATAGCTGTGATCAGGACAGATACATTATCTGCTTCTTCCAGTTTTATTTATTTAACATAGCTATAAATATTTTCTGATTTTCTTCATCCCTTCATGATTATCTCTGCTACTTGCTGTAAACAATTCCATGGGGTAAAACATTATATTGAAAATCATAATTTTTTGACTGCTGGCTTCTTAGGTTCATTTAATAAATAATGGCTTAATGGAAATCTTCCATTTATAGCCTTTCTTCACTCATTATGAATTAAGAGGAAAAAGTGTTTATATTTGCTTTTTTCCTAAAAGCTCAGCATTTTCTAATTTCCCTACAAGCTGAGTATTTATCCATTATCCAGACTCATCTTGGCTTTATCTTGCTGTATTCTCATGGGATCTTCTGGTCAGTGTGGAAAGGATTTAGATACTGTTTCAAATCATGAATTTTCCCATCAACAAATGTCTTTCAGCACAGTTTCTTGTTCTCCGAAAAGGCCAGAAGAGTTACGTAGATTCCTCGCTAACACTTGCCCCATTGTAGCCCTCACTGCAGAACTAATCCTGTCCAAACGAAGAATAGGGGTTCTATCAAACAGAGTACAGGCTCTGTGTGCAGCCCCATCCATCATCAGCTGAAGAGCATACAGGGGTTCTTTCACCTAGAGCCTTCTAAACCGGGGCCCAGCCGGGAACTGACAACCATTCTATGTATCTGAAGCAGAACACATTTCATAGAGTAGTTACACAGATGGTGGGAACGCTGAGAGTCTGAGGTGAGTGGAGGGGCAACCGAGGGCCCGGCAGTGGTGGGATCACTAGCATCCCAAGGGCAAAGGATAGACCCAGAGCCACCCGGCAGAAACTGGGCCCAGAGACCTGACCTGAGGGAATGAAGGATGTAGCTCCACTGGAGACACCACCAGAGGCAGCCAGAAAAGAGGAAATGGGGTGTGGCTGAGGTGCCTGTATGAAAGCTGGAGGAGTAGCTCCATGGCAGAGCTCCTGCCTAGGTCCTCCTCAGGATCAGTTGATGGATCAATATCTATACCAGTCACGCACGTCTGTGTTTTTAGAGACAAACAATCCTTTGTGTTAATTGGGTTTTTATTTTTTGATTAATAGGACAATTTCAATAATTAATACATTGTACATTGTTATCTCCTTAAAAGTGCAATACAGGGTTATGGGATAGATCCTGAGAGTACATTCCTGACCTTATCAGATACAAAAGTTACATTTCTTATATAGGTCTCACTTTATCTTGGTCTTAGCCAGCCAGCAGAAACGTATAAAAATGATGTATATAAGTTCATCAGCTTTTCATCACCAGGGCAAAACAGCAAAAGAGAAAACGTTTATTTGGGCTCACAGTTCCAGAGGTCGCTATTCACTGACTATTCCATTGCTTTTTGGCCTGCGATGTGGCTGAGACACTGTGGTAGCAGGGCCTTACAGAGGAAAGCTGCCCACCACATGGCAGCTGGAAGGTGGACGGAGAAGGAAAGAGTCAGGGAGGAAGGGGCCAAGGAGAAAACAACGTGCCCAAGGTCACAGCCCTGTGGTCTTCTCCCTTCCACCTGGGCCCCACATCCTGCTTCTTTCACCACCCTAGTAATGCTATCAACTATGATTGCATCAGTAGAGTGCTACACTGATAAAGTGAGATCAAGTAGATACCCTGTAATTCAAACATCTGGAAGCCACACCTGTGAGCACGTGGGCCTTTTGGGGAGACTAGATCTAAAACACAACATTCTGTTCATAATTTGAGCCAAAAAGATAACTTCTTGGAGAACTTCAGTAGGTCACGGAGTCTCTGGAGGTGAGTCAGACTTGGGAGCCACCTTCCCAGGCATGGCCTGTGTGTGGCCCCAATAGGTTGGGTGAGTGGGCAGTTCCTTCAGAGCCAGGCCTAGTATTTACCCTCCAGACCCAACACAGATACCATACCTTTCTCATACATGCCTCAAGAAGCTGATGTCTTGTGTTAGCTGATGTGTCATGGTGCCATATGTCACCCATTTTCTGTACAGTGCCTTGACCGCTTTCCAGCACACTCTTGGTTTTCATTGGCTTGAAATATTTGAGGTGTATCTGACTGTGTGGCCAGTGTGTGGCCATAGAAGAGGTCACAAAAGAGACTTCTGGCTTCTACTTTGGGGAATAGAAGACTCACTGTGAAAGGGTTAGGTTTATGAGTTGACAGGTGTTTACCGCATGCAGGTGGCCACATGCGTGGTGGATGCCCAACGTCTGTGCACCGCTAGGTGTGGCCTTCATCCGCCCCAGTCCAGTGATGGTTCCACCTGTGGGTGGTCCTGTGTCAGGCGAGGGCTGATTGGGAAAATCTGCGTCTCTTGGCCATACAGCTGCTCTATCTTTTGCAGGCATCACGGCAGACGGCATGGATTATCACCCAACTTTAGAGTTAGAGCAGAACTCAGAAATAAGCCAGCCTCCTTCCCACCCAGCCCTATACTCTTCCAAGTCCGCAGATAGCTCTGTTTGTTAGGAAGATTCTCTTTTTCTAACTGTGGTTGATGTATTTTTCTTCAAGGAGATTATTTTTCCATAAATTCAAAATTAGATGAATAACTACCACCAAAATGTGGTTGGTGCCTTCCTGTCATTTCAGTCCTCTGGGAGACTGAAACAAGTTCAAGCCCAGCCTGGTAACCTTTAGTGAGATCTTGTCTCAGAATTAAAAAACAATTAAAAGGTCTGGAGATATAGCTCAATGCAAAAGCCCTGAGTTCAGCCTCCAAACTAAAACCCGGAAACAATGAATCAGAGGGTAAAATGAGCCTTATCTAAGGGCAAGTGTTAGATGAATAAAGCTAGACTCATCCTTGGGGTAGAAACTTAAAAAAAAAAAAAAGCCCTAGCCTTATAGCTAAGCTCTCAGAAGAGCCTAGATAGCTGTCAACAGTTCAATTGATGAAGAAAATTATATATTCATTGTAATATTGTTCAGCAAAAGAGAGGAATGAAGTCCCACCATGTGCAAGAAAGTGGGTGGAACTTCAGGCCACCTTGCAAAGCAAAATAAGCCAGTAAGAAAGTTAGATATCTCAAGGTGTCTGCCTTATGAGTGATATAAAATCAGATAAAAATAAAATGCAGACGAGATGGTCAAAAATAAGAAATTGGCATCTTGCAAATGAGGAAGGGGACCAGGGAGCAAATGATCAAGGTATACCACATTCTGTGCCCATGTCACTTCTCCAAATCAAACATCCTCATTCTGTATGGCAAGCATATATTAATAAAATAAAGAATCTCCTGTAAGATGGTGTTCTGGTAGGACAAGGCTGAGTTAGGATTGCAGTCATCATTAACAGTGTTTCTCTTTGTGTGTTTCGCAGGATAGAGTTGTAGGGATAAAGATATGAATAAGACATGGTTCTTGCTGTGAGAAAACCCAGAGCTTGGGAAGAAAGGAAAACCTATAAATAGATAATGGGGGTGTAGTTAAGGAGCAACTGGGATGAGGGAATAGTGGAAGGAAAGAAAGAAAGAAAGAAAGAAAGAAAGAAAGAAAGAAAGAAAGAAAGAAAGAAAGAAAGAAAGAAAGAAAGAAAGAAAGAAAAAAGAAATACATATGTATACACACTGGATTATACTGCTGATTTATGCTGGTCTATTGAAAGTAGGTAGTGTTTCTTTCTTTTCCTCTCTTTTTTCTGTATTTTACAAAAGGGTCTACAGGGTGTTCAGGGTCTCACTACTAGATCAGACCCGTAGTGATTCTCCTCTTTACAGCCTCTCACGTGCTGGGATTGCTGGTGTACACCACCACTCCCAGTCTCAATCTGTCTCAGCACGCCCTGGGGGTGGGGCCAGCACGCAGGCCCAGGGATCTAACCACTGGTCTTGAAGGTGGTTTAATCTCCTGAGCTATTTGGCTGGCCCTTCTCTCTCCTTTTTAATTTTATACCCTTTAAGATAAATTTTGCCTGCTTAGGCTTATATCTGATAATCTGAACAACTATTTTGAAGATGACAACCATATGCAATATAACACCCATTGTTGAATTCCCATTTTTTTATTTAGTGTAATTCTGTATCATTTCTATTTTTCTTTTTATTATTTTTATTCTAATAAAATTAATAACCGCAGGAGCAGTGTGAAACAAATGTGGCAAGAGCCTGAGGAAGGACCAGGAAGGGCCAGAGAGGCCTTCGGAGGCTGCCTGCCCTGGATGGCAAGCAGGAGGGGTCTGGGGAGCACCCTCAGCTTCTCTCTGAGAGGCTAGTTGGGTGCACTCTTGGGAATATGACTGGACAAGACTGCACCATGTACCAGGCTGTCACAAGAACACCAGGCAAAAGTGTCTCTGAAGAAAGACTAGTGAACTTGGAAACTCAGGGCTATGTATGGGGTTAGGATTCTGAGCAGATGTTTCTTCTGTAGCACGATCTTTAAGGCTCATGGAGAGAGGCTCTTACTCCTTCCTTTTACCCATTAAGAAAAATCAGTGCAGAACAGAATCCCTCCAAAAACCAGGTTTGGTGACTCATATTCCTAAGTTCAGGGTTCTAGGAGGCTGAGGCAGGAAGATCACAAGTTTGAAGCAAAGCCTGGCAACTTAGCGACTCAGTGAGGCTCTCACCAAGTCAGAGTCTCGGTCCCAAATTTGATCCCCAGTAATGCATGCTGTGCCTGCCCCAGAATTCCAGGCATGCTGTGCCAGCCCTGAAACCAGGTGTGGAGGTGCATACCTGAAGTCCCAGCACTGGGAAGGCTAAGACAGGAGGATCACTATGAGTCTGAGCTGCATAGTGAGACCCTCTATCAAAATAAATAAATAAACAAATAAATGGTCTAGAGGTGCAGCTCAGTGAGAAGGCTTTGAGTTCAATGCCAAGTACCATAAACAAACGAGACCCTCCATTCAGGGCTGTACACTATCCCTATCCAGGACCAGGCAAGAAGCCATGGTCAGGTCTCCACGGCTATGAATGTGATACCTGCTCCCATCACTTCACCCTGCTGCTGCTGCGCTAGAGGAGCAGCCTGAGACTGAGCTTGCTGCTGGCCCTGGGCATCCACTGGTTCTGCAACCCTGATTTCCACTGACTGTGGGTTGAAGATGTGTTTCACAAATTGCATCTGTACTTAACATGCACAGGCTTCTTTTGTGGTGTTATTCCCTAAACGGTAAGCATAAAAAGTAACTACGTTTGTTATACTGTATTAGGTACTATGTCTGCTACAGAGGATTTAATGCATATGAGGGAAGGTGCAAGAGCTACACACAAATACGCCACTGTTCTATTCAAGGTTCTTGGCCAACTGTGGACTTCATATCTGCAAAGATCCTTGACATATTTATTCCCTAGAAGCAACTGTCAATGAGTATGGCTGGGTACCAATAAAGCCTTATCAACAAAAACAGGCAGTGGGTGTGAATGGACTCAAGAAAACAACAGTCTTGCTCTACAGGGCCAAATTCAGACCTCATCACTTACCTCTTAGTTTGTCAGCTGCTCCCTGGTCAGCAGTTTGAATCTGTATGTGAGTGGGTAGGGCTGGGGAGAGGAGGTCAACCAGGGAAGGCAGAGGGAGCGAAATGGGTGTGGAACAGAGAGGCACTTTGGCAGGCCGGGGCAAGCCAGCGCTGGGAGGAGACCGGGCCACCATTCCTCCGCCCTGCTGCCTGTCTTGCTATCTCACCGTGTCTCCACACTGACTGCTCCTTGGCCAGCGGCTGCTGGGCAGGAGCTGTAATTCGTCCCCAAGCTGACTGTGCACAGGATAATTTATATTTTGGTGCAAAAAATCACCTCCAGCTCCTTCGAGATGAAAGAGTCTGTATAAAACTGAATTATGACCCTGCTGATTGGGAGCACTGCTGAGTGTTTCCAAAAGTGGAGTTAAACCCCTTTGGCAGCCGTGTGCGGCTGGCTGTAAAGGGTCCTTGGCCATTTCAGCAGCCCTAGTTTTCAGTGTTGACTCTGTGGAAGATAAATCATTGTCCTCCAAGTCCAAAGGCAGCCTTTACATTTGCCAAAGTGAGGAAGGTCTCCGACTGGCCAAGCCGAGGCTGGAGCTCTGGGAGAGGAGAGGGCACACATGTGTGCGCACACGCACGCACACACACTCACATACACACTCCACACTCACATGCTCCGTTGTCTTTCAACTTCCTATACATTCTCATGATGCCGATCTTCTTTATTTTTTTACACCAAAGTATTGGTTGTGCTCTGTTATCTTTTTGTTAAATGGCTCTTCTTCACATATAAAAGTATCAACAGAAGTAACTTTTCCCCATCCCAGGCCCAGGGCTCTGAGGCCAGGCAGTCCCATTCAATCCCGAGGTGCTCCTCAGACTCTGCTTGACACAGCACACCAACCTGGCTTTTCTTTTTCTTTTCAAGAAAAGTCTGTAAGCGTCTTATCTTACTTCCATGGAATTTTCCGTAATTATTTAACCTTAAGTTTAATAAAAGTCAGTTCACAGGGCTCTGCAGATTTCCCTGAACTCTTCCATCAGATATGAAAGCTCTATCACTGGAGGTGGATGAGCGCCTCCGCTGCCAACCTGCCTCATTACCATCTCTCCTCCCTCCTGACAGAAACTCCGCGGTTAAAATAACACACAGCCTCTGTTGAGAGCTCAACTTAGAGCTGCCTTTGGAGGCAGAGTTTGGATGTAGAAAATTCTCAGAGAAACATTCAAGTTGGACAATTCAGTGTTTTAGCCTCTCGGGAAGAAATCGGGGATCTCTTCAGGTAAATGTTTTCTTCTCTTTCTTCATTGTTCTGTCAAAAAAAAAAAAATGACTAAGAAAATAGGGTCAGTGAGTTTGGAAAGAGCCAGATGCTTTCTGGTCTTTTTGTGGTGAACAAGGCTTGTATCTCTTTCTCTGAAAGGATACAGAGAAGGCAGAAGCGCGGCAGGAGGGGAATCTGAGGTCTCTCTGTGGAGAGACAGTTCGTGTGCGCACCATCTGCAATCCTGGATAGTAACCATGTGGCATCTGGTTGGGTTATGTATCTAGGGACCCAAGGTCCAGTGAGCTTTATGTCTGTCTGGTACAGGGGCACTGGGCTGGACACATGAGCAGCTCACCCTGGAATGGTTCTCAGAACTGTGTGCTAACACCTATTTTTACTGATTAAAACTAAAGCAGTTCTCTCCCCCTTGCTACTTCTCTTTAACCAATTGGGTGCTACTCGTCTGTCTGCCTGCCTCTATTCTACAATTTCCTCTACTGTCTATTTTCATAGTTTTAAACTCACACCTTTCTCCAGTGACAGATGATTTAAAAATTTGCCTGAAGTCTATTTTAAAATGTGTTAACATTTTCTTTGAATATCAATGAAAATAGCTATGATCTTCTGAAAGGAAAGAAGAGTGCATTCTGGGACGGCTGGGGGCAGCATTTGTTTTGAAAATCCTGCTGACCCTGCTTGGATCTTCCTCTGGCTGTGTAATTTTTCTGCTTGTAAACATGTATGGCTTTGAAATCTGACCGTGTCTCATTATGGCCAAGTCAGGTATCCACTGGCTACTCTATAACTTTTTTCTGAGTGATTGTTATTATTCATAAGTCTTCATTTGAATACAACTTTATTCCTACTTAATGATAGAACCAGATCAGTCAACGAACCAGCAGTGCAACATTTATTCAAGATAGGCTCTGCAGCAGGACAGTCACCAGAGCTGGAGGAAGACTGTGGCAGAGAGTATCAATACTAACCGTGGTGTCTGTCATGGTCCTTGATTCCCACCTACACCCATGAAAGAATTACTCAACACACCAGGCAGGACAGTATGTGGTGCTAACCTCCAGGCTTTAGATGATAGGTAGGGCTGAAGTGACTGGACATAACCATCACGGAGTGCTCACTATGTATCCGTGACCACACCAAGTCTTCTCTTGTTATTCTCAAAGCCTTCATATAGCATAGGAGAAAATAATCTGAGAGGGAGGCAACTGCCCAATGGCACCCACACCCATAGCCTCCCTCAGTGCTCCAACATTTAGTCTGAGACCAAAGCTTATAAGACAGGAGCATCAAAAAATGTGCCCAAGCTGAAGTGATGCTTTTGTTGGGGTCAGAAAGGCCATGGGACAAGAAAATGAACAGAAGGAGCAGTTCTGCTATGAGGTAAGAGAGTAAGGGTCTAGAACTCTTCAGGGCAACACAGTAGCACATGCCTTGTCGGGAGGCAGAGCCAGAAGCACTGAGGAAAGAGATCTAAGGGTTGGGGACAGGACGTGCCATTGTAGGAAAAGTGGAGTTGGGCAGGAGTCTTGTCTGAGAGCTGATTTCGCCTTTGCTCCCCTTGCCTGCAGACTTGACCTCACTCATCCAAGCCTCCGGCCCCGTGGCTCAGGAGTCTGTCCACATCTCACCTCAGCTGCCCACCGTCCCTGATCCTCCTGTTTGAGGAACACCCTGTGATCACCCTCATTGGCTTTCTTTTAAACACTGTGGCGAAACACACATAACATACAATTTACCATCCTGACCATACTTAAAGTGGATAATTTAGTGGTATTTAAGTACATCCAACTGCTGTGCAACCATAACTACTATCTAGTTCTAGGGCATTTTCGTCTCCCCAAATGGAAACCATGCCCATTAAGCAGCCACTCTGCACCACTCTATCCCCCAGCTCCTGGAAACCACTAATCTGCTTCCCCTCTATGTGGATCTCCCCACATTATACAGAATCATAAATCATGTGGCCTTTTGTGTCTGCCTGATTTTCCTCAGCAAGCATTTACCATGTATCTGAAGCCTCGCACCTATCAGTACTTCGTGTGTTCAATGGCTGAACAGTTATTTCCTAGTATGGCTCTATCCCATTTTGTTCATGAATCTGATGACCATTTTGATTGTTTCCACCTTTTACCTATTGTGAACAATGTTACAATAAACACTGGTGTGCAGGTTTTTACTTGAGCATGTATTTTCAGTTCTTTAGGGCATATATGTAGGAGTGGAATTGCTCGATCATATGGTGATTCTATGTTTAACTTTTTGAGGGACTGCCAAACTGTTTTCCACAGCAGCTGCACTGTTTTATATTTCCACCATCCATGTAGGAGTGTTCAATTTCTTTACATCCTTGTGCCAATACTTACTTTCTGATTTTTTTAATAGAGCTAGCCTAGTGGGTGTGAAGTGGTATCTCACTGTGATTTTGAATTGCACATCCCCTGTGACTAATGATATGGAACATCCCATGTATTTGCTGGTCATTTGTCCCATTTGCTTTTTATTCCTTTTGTTTGACTTTTTCTCCTTATATATGTTTTATGATTTATCATACCAAGTCACCTTACATCTTTATTTAAATTAATTTATTTACATCAATATTCTTCTAGGACTACATGATCTCAATAAAGATGAGCACTCTATTTTGTTCATTATTGTATCTTAGTACCTAGGACCATGTTTAGAAATATCAGATCTCTCCCTCTCCCTGCCCTTCTTCCTCTCCCTCTTCTTCTTCTCTGTCTTGGTTCTTTTCACATCGTTGAGGCAAAATACCTAACACCCAAGTTTATAAAAGAAAAGAGGTTTATTTGGCTCACAGTTGGTAGAAGTTTCAGTCCATAGTTGGCTGGCTCCAAGGCAGAGTAGCACATGGCAGTGGGCCATGGCGGAGGAGAAGGAGCTGGTATGCACCCTTCCAGTGACCCAGTCACTCACACTAACAGTGATCTAGTCACTCCCAGAACTCCCACTTATGAGTGCATCAAGCTTTGGGGGAACATCTAGATACAAGACATTACAATTTCTTGTTTGCCCGCTAGCTAGTTGTACACATGAACATGTATACATGCACAGCAAATTATGGTCATCTCCAAATCCTGGGCCTAGTGCTTCCCCATTCTTCTCTTGGACCAACAATGGGAAAGCATTATGAGCAGAGTGCCATAGCTCACTATGTGTCAGCTGGTTGATACATCAACAAGTCCACACCATGTCCCTCCCACTCCCCATCCCCAGCTGATAGAGCCACAACTGGATCATATTACCTTTCTATCATCCACCTACCCCATAGGAAGAGAAGCAGACTACCTACAGAGCCCTGAGTGAGAGACAGTTAAAAGGGGTGCAGATTGGGACCCTGGAGGGTTGATAATGGCAGTATCCTGGATATGGACACCTTTTGAAGTTACATTGGCTCCTTGAGCAGACTCAGTTCTACTAAATGAATGCTGTTCTTCCATGTCAATGGTCTTCCCACTGTGGAGCCTTGGTAAACAATGACCTCAGTGAACACAAATGTGACATCCATCGAAACAGCTGAGTATGGGAGCCTGGGGCAAGCCCTGTGGATGAGGGAAGATGCTGGGCCCAGATGCCACTGGAGAGCCACAGGGCTTTTGGGGCCAAGAATTTCAAGCTGTGCCTCACTGAGATTCAGATCAGAAAAGTCTATTCCCAGAACATACCTTGTACAACACATTGGTGGGCACTTTCTCAAAGCATGTGATGGTCACATTTTTAGATGTTGAGTATGTGGAAGAGACCCTTTTAAACAGACCCTTTTATTACATGAGAATTTTCTCTTCCCTGCATATGTAGGCTGAAAGTTACAAGGAAGGCATTTATTATTTAGGTTTCTCATTTTGACTTCTGGATGTGAGTAGCATGCATGAATTTAAGAAAAACTAGTAAGAGGATGATTGCTTCCATCAATTTTTTTCTGCCTGTGCACACTATCAGCATGCTCATGTACGAGAAACAAAGTTTTAGTGAGGATGGGATGCTGACCTTTTATAAGCTCTGCTTCTACTCTGTAATATTGTCCCATGCCTGAAATCTCCTTGATAAAATCATCTTGCCAGTGCCAATAAGTTTTCTTGTAGTAAGGGGGTACTCATGCCCAATACTACAATACTAGCTTGATCAAAGAGGAGCCTTCCGAGATGCATACATATTATTATTACTCCCACCTGTGATATGGTTCCACCCTTGTCACAAAAGAGCTTAGTGTTCTAGGTAGACAAGGGCATATTCCAGGCTGAGTTGTATATTTCATAAAATGGTATGAAAAAGCACAAGTAAAAAGTTTTCAAGAACTTATCCCTTAGGTAATTTGAAAGCAAATAAGAGTCTTGTCTTCATTTGGAAACACCGGGGCTTCCTGTGATGATATGCTTCTCTCTCTTCCCTTCTCACTGTTGTGGGGTATGACAACTTTATGCATGAGAATACTAAGATCTTCCAAAAACTACCACATAAGAATTCAAAGTATAAACCCAAGAGATTTAAAAATCAAAACATATTTTTTAGGGGGATATAATCTAGTGCTATGTTTTTACCGAATGAATAAAATAAAACATCTTTCTCTTTACTCTTTTCCTCCAATACTAGGAATTGAACTAGAGTTTTTGCATTGAGCTACATCCCTATCCCTTTTACAGAAACTTTCAGTTTGAGATAGAATCTCATGAAGTTGTTAAGTTGCCTTAGCTGGGCTGGACTTTGTTGTCTTCCTGCCTCAGCCTTCCAAAAGTGTGAGGATGCAAGCATGTGTTAGTACACCTCACTCTACTCGTAATTTTTAAAATTTGTACTAAAAATTAACTTTTAACTTAGATGTCATTATAAAACTGTACATATTAATAGGAGTAGGGTGATGAGTTTTCTGATGTCATACAATTACTCACTGATTGGTACTCTTATGCATCTAACAAGTACTGTGTGAGCCCATTAGCACCCAGTGACAGTGCCTGAGAGGAGTGCAAGAGACTGTCCTGATATCTTAACCCTAAGGCTAAGCACTTCTGTGGGCATCATATGCGAATACAGGCAAAAGGGCAGTAAAGGTGTTCTGAGGGCTCCCTCCATCTGCTGTGCTCTCTCTGTACTTGAGCGGATGAGCACCCCTGCCATGCCCAGTGGAGAGACAGAAACTAATAAAATTCATAGGCACATGCAAGGCAGGGAAGCTCCAAGACCTATATCCATCAAGTCAGCCTTCAGGACTACCTTGGCTTCACAGAAACAGGGGTTCTGTGCTTGTTTTTTCCTGCTATACCTTTCCCTTTAAGGAAGCAGAACTCTACAATGACCGCGGATGCCTAGAGCACTTGATGCAATTGCGGTTCTACTCTTCTGCAGCTGGGGCAGAATAGAAACACTGGTTGGGGTCTTAGTGCCAGAGGACATCTTGTCCGAATGGAGTAACATCCTTCTTCTGAGACACTGCCCCTGGGAAATACATGCTCTAAATAACAAATACAGTTTCTTCTGAGCATGGGCTAGTTCATGGTAGAAGATGGCCAAGCACCACTTTGAATCTGGACACATATGGTGTAAAACCCGCCTTCAGTTCTCCATGGACCAAGTGAACTAATGTCAGTTAGTGTCAACGCTCAAGCAGTGTAGCAGGTGGAAAAATAAATTAAACACATCACTGCCATTGAACAAAGCACCATGTGATTGCTTTTTAGTAGCTGTACGTCCTAAATTTGAATTTGCTTAAATTGACATTCAAATTGTATTGCATTGGTTTAGCACATGTAAACTGAAGATGAAGATCAAGCCACAAAACAGGCAGACAAGAGCCTCTTCAGGCTGTCACAGTCGCAGGGATGGCAGTAGATAGTGAAGCCCATTGTATTCTCATCATCATTTCTAATCCAGCCATCATAGCAATATCAAAAACTTACCTCTGGGTCTGGGGAGATAGCTCAGTAGAATAAGCACTTGCCTGGTAAACACAGAGTCCTGAGTTCAATCCATGGTACAGCCAAAAAATCTTATATCCATCTTTTTTGAGGAACTACTATAATGCTTTCCAGCAGACTACTTATGAATATACACTCAAAACCTTGAAATAAAAAATCTCAAAGTGTTCTCTGCACAATGGGCAAGTTCTGAAAATGATCCCAACATCCGTGAGGAGATGAAAGAGTACAGAACATGAGGGATATACTATGATGGAGTACGATTCAGCCCAAAAAGCAGTCAATACTAGTCCAGAAATGCAAATACTGCATGAGGCCACTGATAAGATTCCACAGCTAGTGTTCTAACTAAACCCATAGAAAGGCTGGAATGGTGGTTGCCAGGGATCACAGGAAAGGAAAAACACAGAGTTGCTCAATCAGCATAAAGTTTCAGTTATGCAAGAGGAATAAGTTCTACAGATCTGCTGTACAACATTAACATTGTAATTAACAGCACTGTATGTGTACTTCAAATTTGTTAGGAGGTAGCTCTCAGGTAAACTGTTCTCACCCTAGTGAAATAATAATGACTAGGGCTCTAGCACTAGGGAGACAGAAACTGAGAAAACTCGTAGATACATGCTTTGCAAGGCAGTGAAGCTCCAAGTCAACCTTCAGGACTACCTCAGGCTTCACAGCCACAGGCGTTGGGTGTGCCTGCCTTTTCCTGCTACAGGGAACAGACTGAATGTGAGTTGAGCCACCAAGGGTGGTCCGGGGAAGACAGAACACCTGCCCACCATCTGGGTCAAGTGAAGTTAGTGTCTGAGGTCAGAACAGTAACAGTTTCCTGTCCTTTATTGTCACACTGCACCTGTATGTCCGCACTTTGTCCTCACTAGGCACCTTGTGAAAGCCTCTGGAGTGAAGATAAACATTATCTTTCCTTCCCTTAAATCAAAAATTGAACAAAGTAAGAACTGTAACTATGTTATGGCAGGATCCCGTGCTTAAAGAACAAAGTTATGATTCAAGAATCATGAGCTCAAGCTGGGCGTGGTGGCGTAGGCCTGTAATCCCAGCACTCGGAAGGCTGAGGCAGGAGGATTGTTGTGAGTTCGAGACCAGCCTGAGCTACAAAGTGAGCTTAAGGCCAGCCTGGACTGCATAGTGACACCCTGTCTCAAAAAGACAAAAAAAAAAAAAAAAAAAAAGAATCATGAGCTCTTCCTAATGCTCCTATAAACTCAGATTTTCCATCATGCATAGCATTATCATATAGCCTTACTTGTATGCCCTATAATTACATTATGTATGATATACCTCTTTTCATGAAATGTAATCTCCATGAGGGTAAGGATTTATTTTATCTTATTCATTGTTCTTTCCCTAGCATAGCAAATGCTAAAGAAACACCTGCTAAAGAGAACTGTGATTATACTGACTTTATTACTAAATAGGGTCTACTCAAACGAGAAAATCATTTAACCCATGAATAAACTCATTCCCAAGGAAATAAAGCCTGAGGCATCACAATTTGGTAGGACTTGGGGGAGGAAATTAGTACTTATGGGAGTTTTTTACTCCTGATTTTGTCTGTAAAAAATGGGAGAAAACAGAAAATGTGAACACTGTGAAGGTTTTGGCAATGATCAGTCAAGATCTTTCTTTTGTAATCATATTTATTCTTTAAATTTTGGGTAGTGAGAAGAGCTGGGGATAGTTTTAGGTTTCATTTGACCTGCTTTTAAAAACTTATCATTAGCAGGAAGAAAGTAAGAAGTAGAAAGACTGAAAATTTACAAGTCGGTGGTAGAAATCATAAAGACTCCAAGGAGAGCGCACTACAAATCTCAAAAGATAACTCCACTGTCATGACAGAAAGCAAGTTGGCAAGGAGCTCTGAGCCTCTCAGGAAGTTCAAGTGAAGGAAACAGTAGAATCATGAAGAAAATTACATTGCCAAGGAAAGAATCACAAATGCACCTCAGCTTGCCAACATGAACCTCAAGGGTTTAAGGGAAACAGGAAGCTTTTTGAGCCAATGTGGTAAGTGGAGCAAATAAGAGAGAAGTGGGTGGACTCTAAAGTTGAAGTTTTCATGACAATGAGTTAATGGACAGTAAGAACTCTACACTGACACTTAACAAGAATATGAATCATCCCAGCGACTAAAGAGATTTTAAAGAAAAGATGTGCAAGTGTAGGCTTTGGAGCACATGAGTTCTATTGAAAATCTTACACATAAACTAGAATCCATTTTTTTTTTCACTTAGCACTTTTGATTATAATTTTCTTTTATTTTGAAGAGTAAATACAAGATCAAGAAAACAAAAGCAAAGACGAACATGGTAACATATAATAATGCATACACTGCAGTTTTTCAAAGCTAGAATAGTTGATTAACAGTGATTGGTATATTATCTATTTTTATCATCAAATCTGTTGTTCAGTTTAATACATATAGTTATGCAAGATGGGTCATAAGATTGAATACTATCCCATGCTTTCAAGAAGCCTTAGAGTTTTGTTCTTGTCTCTCATTTTCTTTTATTACTTTTTTAAAAAAAATTACTTTAAAGAGAGTATAGCAATAATTGATGTGACATTAGAAACAGTACACATTTAGAAGACCAAAATGACAGGTATTTCAAGCATGGTTTTAATATTACAAATTTCTGTCTTCAATGTAGTTACTTAGTTCACAGAAATCAACATATAGAGTTAGCCAGGGTGAGAACTCTACTCAATCGCTGTTCTTTTCAAAAACCTGATGGAAATTCTTAGAACCATTATCTCATCCATCTTGTATATATACATGTATGGTTCTGCTCCTACCTAATGTCCTAACTTTTCTCCTTTCTCTCTTTGCTGTTTAATCCTTAAGTTCTCTTTCTTTCCATTTAACTGTGTTACATCTTTTAGTTTTTATTTCTTCTTTTGCGTTCTTACACTAGGGAGACAATATGATATTTGCATATGTGGGTCTGGTTTATTTCACTTATGAGTACAGCTTCAAGTTACATCTGTTTATCTATGAAGGCTTTGAGTCTTTTTTTCTTTATAACTGAGTAATACTCCCTTGTATAAAAACACTACATCATTTTCATCCATTCCTCAGGTGATAGGCATTTCAGTTGTTTCCAAGATTTGGCTATCCTATATTGTGCTGCTATAAACATAGGTGCACATACATCACTATGACATGGTGAGTTCTTTTGGGAAGATTCCCAGAAAGGGATAGCTGGGTTGAATGGAGTTTCCAGTCCTAGTTGTTTGAGGAGTCTCCACACTGATTTTCATAATGGTTGCACCAGTCTACATTCCCACCAGCAGTGTAGAAGGGTTCCTTTTTCCTCACAGCCTCTCCAACATTTGTTGTTGGTTGATTTCTTTATAATAGCCATTCTTTCTTGAAAGAATTAACAAATGTAATCACCTCTTATTGGCAAAATTTCTGCATGTCAAAAGAAATTACCAACAGAGTGAAAAGACAACCCACAAATTTGGAAAAAATCTTAACTAATAATTACTCAGACAAAAGACTTTCATCTAGAATTTGTGAAGAACTCAAAAACATTAGGGCTCTAAAATTTAAAGACCTAATCCAAAAATGGGCATCTTATATAAATACACACTTTTCAGAGGAAGAAATATTAGAGGCAAATAAATACATGAAAAAAATGTTCCACATCACTAGCCATTCATGAAATGCAAATTATAACAACATTGAGATAGCATCTCTTAGCATTTTTTAGCATAATATAGGCATGGTGTTACAAAGGTGATTGAATAAATGCAAGAATAATCTCTGCTTGCTTGGAGTATATTGATAAATGTAATATGATCTCACTGATAAAGATACATATTCTAGTAGGCACCAATGGGGAAGGAATTCATATGGACAAGTGACTAGTGATGGATGCAAGAGGAACCAATGGCAGTCAGTGAGCTCTTTAAGGAGCTGGAATCCCACAGTCTCCTGAGGGGAGCGTGATGGAGGTGGGTGCAAGCATCCTTCTAGACACAAGTTCCATGGAGGAAGAATCACAGCACCGCTATGAGTGTAGGGAGGAAGTTCAAGATCAGTAATTCAAACTAAAGCAGGAACAGTAGAAGCTATCACAGGTAAACCCTTGACAGCAGCAATTATGTGAGGTTTAATCCCAAGAACAAATAGGACAACATAGGATGCTATAATTTCTTTTTCTGGGGATGAGACAGGATCTACATCACTCTCCAGGTAACCCAAACTCACCCACCTGTGTGTCAGAACTGTTCATATTTCTATCATTGTTATTGGACCAAGGCTTGGATGTGGTCCTTCTAAAACATGTATCCCCAAATTTAATTTTATATATATATATATATATATATATATATATATATATATATATATATATATATATATATATATATATATATATATA